>PVJL010019352.1:0-14047 GCA_004026885.1 Lyroderma lyra | reverse complement strand
CAAAACATGGAAACAACCAAAGGTCCCTGCGACAGATGACTGGATAAAGAAACTGTGGTACATATACACAATGGAATATTACTCAGCTGTAAGAAAAGATGAAATATTGCCATTTGCAACAAAATGGATGAACCTGGAGATCATCATGCTAAGTGAAATAAGCCAGACAGAAAAAACAAAGAACTGCATGATTTCACTCTTATGCGGAATATAAAACTGAAAGCAAAGCAAAAAAGAAATGAACAAACAAATAACCCATGGACACCATCGATAGTTTAATGTTTATTTGGGGACGAGTGGGTTAGGGAGGGGAGAAAGTGGAGGGGGTGGGAGAGGAGGGGGGGAAGCTAAATATAAGGTGATGGAAAGAGAAGTCACATTAGGTGGTGAACTTATACATCAAGTTGACAATGCACTGTAGAATTGTATGCCTGACACCTATGTAATCCTTGCTAACAGATGTCACCCCAATAAGTCTAACAATAAAAATGAGTTAAAAAAAAAAAGAAAAAAAAGAAAGTAGCATTTATAGGTTCTAGAATTTAGAACTTGATATATCTGGGAGGCCATTATCCAATTTACTAAAACGTAAATGCTATTTTTCAATTTCTATTTTACTTTTTTGATTCTATGTTTCCAATTTATCATTTACTTCACTGACATCTATAGGTATAAATGTTAATAGTTTCCCAAAGCAAATTATTTTCCCCCAGAAAGGTTTATACAATAGAAAATGTAGCTTCTTATTTCGCTTCAGGTATTTTTCCTTTCTATGTTATGATTGCCAAAGCCCAGGGTTGATAGAAAATCCCATGATAGCACTAACTCAAAACTTTACAAATCTACTTGCAATGATTATAAAACATGTTGTTATATTTTCAGCCACACTTTAAGCAGAAACAATAGATAGCAGAATTAAAATCCCCAAGAGTTCATATATTGGAATAATTAGACACATGCATAATGTATTTAAGAAATACAAAAAGGGAGTTTAAAAAACACTAAAGGAAAAGACATTTTTAGATGACCAAGTAAGTTTAAAAAAGATGCAAGTGGAAATTATAGATACATCAAATGTAATTGGCATTGAAACTCAGGATTTGGCATTAAAAGAATCATGTTTAATTGAAGAGAAATGGAAAGATGTTCTTAATGATATATTCAAAATGCATCACAAAGAACCAAAAAGATGGATAATAGTATAGGTTTCTACTTGTTAAATATTTCATAAGACTTCAGGCAATTTAATTAATAAGCTTTGTTGTTTTATTCTGTTGAAAAAATTTGCTTCCTAAGCCTTTACTTAAGTTAATCTTCAGGTATTCTTTATAGGTGTGTTTGTATATAAATGTAAATATACATTTATAACACACAAAAGATCTTTTATTATATTTATTTATAAAACAGAAGGCACTTCACTGTCAGCAAAAGCAAGCAATGTTAGATCACTGAAAATAAACAGATCACTATTTAGCTCAAGCTGGTCCAACCTGCAGCATGCAGGCCGCATGTGGCCCAGGACGAATGCAGCTCAACACAAATTTGTAAAGATTCCTTAAACATTACAAAAATTATGTACAGACCTTATTTTAGCGCATCAGCTATTGTTGGTGTTAGTGTATTTTATATGTGGCCCAAAACAATTCTTCTTCTTCCCATGGGACCCAGGGAAGCCAAAAGGTTGGACACCCCTGGTTTAAATGAACATGGTAAAACTCACAAGAAATTTTAACTGTATGACACTCACAGTAAGAACAGCCATAGACTTCAATTCTTAGCCCAATGCGGCCTTCTCCGTTCCAGTCCAGGGGCACCATGCGCACGTAGCGAGCGATAACCAGGTGCTTTAATTCATGCCGGACCACGCCATCAGAGTTGATGTTTCCAGGAAATGCCTGCAAAGAGAATGGGTTTAAAAAATTAGGGTAAGTTCCATCCATTTTGTCGCAAATGGCAATATTTCATCTTTTCTTACAGCTGAGTAATATTCCATTGTGTATATGTACCACAGCTTCTTTATCCAGTCATCTGTCACAGGGCACTTTGGTTGTTTCCATGTTTTGGCCACTGTGAACAGCGCTGCAATGAACATTGGGGTACATAGGTCTTTGAGGACAAAGGTTTTCAGGTTTTTTAGGTAGATTCCCAGAAGGGGGATTGCTGGGTCATATGGTAGCTCCATTCCCAATTTTCTGAAGAACCTCCACACTGGACCTTGAGATCATCATGCTAAGTGAAATAAGCCAGACAGAAAAACACAAGAGTCATATGACTTCACTCATATGTGGAATATAAAACTGAAAGCAACAAAGAAACAAAAACTCGTGGACACAGTCAATTGTTTAGTGGTTACTTTACGGTAACAGGGGAGGGGATGCAAGAGGAGGAAGGGGGAGTCAAATACATGATGATGAAAGAGAACTGACACTGGGTGGTGGACAAACAATGCAACACATAGACGATGCACTGTAGAGTTGTACATTTGAAACCTATGTAATTTTTCCTAACCAATGTCACCCCAATAAATTTAATAATAAAAATTTAGGGTAAAATATGTTTTAAAAAACCATGGTCTACTTTATTTTCTAAATTAAACTTAATTTTTTTTTCATCCAATGGCAGAATTTTATATTCTCCACACAAGAAACAGTTTGTTAAAAGGCTTCTATATATCCTTTATTTGAAAACAAGTTCAGTTTTAAATGCAAACTGAACCAAAGTTTGCATGGGTCCTTTCATATGTATAAATATACTCACATTTTAAAGGAATGAAACAGTGTATGGCACTCACTGCCATACAATAAACATTTCAAATATGAGTCCTAATATTTTAATTATACAATAAAAGACGTTTCATAGAACCTAATACTATTTCTTGCTTTTAAAAAATCTCTACATTACCTTCCCATGCCACCATTAAAGTTCTACCTTTTTCAACATCAATTAGATAAAAAAATGAAAGAGCAATTGACTATATTGTGCATTTCTTTTTTTAAATAAGTGACAGGATGAGAAAGTCACAGTCAGGAGAGCATACCAGAGGCAAGCAGACTGGTAGCAAGGAATTGAGAGTCAATGCCAATATGAATTGTATGGAAAAATAAGAAAATAAAAGACATGCTATATCAAAAGAAGAATTAATAACATTTTTGAAGGAAGGGAGTAGAAGAAAAGATATAAACTGATTCCAAAGTATTAACATCCAGGCAGAAAGAGGGAAGGGAGAACCATGGGGCAGATCACTGTTCTTTCCTGCTCAGCAACCTCTTCTCTTCTTTGAGTGAAAGCATTTATCACTGTCAAACCACCTGATTCAGGAGAGGCAGTGCCACTCTCTAACCAGGGGTAGGCACCAACCTAATTTTAGCATTTCTTCTGGAACAACTCAGTCATTTATTCATTTGTTTATTGATCCATTTACTTGCTCATTCACTCAGTCAGGAAATATCTGAGAGGCTTCTATGTACCAGAGACTGCTCAAGCCCCTGGGATGCAGGCGTGAACAGATTGCATGGCATTCATGTTATTAAAATACATAGGGGGACAAAGTGGGGCAGATAAATAATAGAAATATAATAATAGAAATATAATGAATATATATATATAACAAATTCTAAGTTGTATGGCATATATAATATTAAGTGTTATATTAACATAAGAATATTATATTACTATTATATTATTATATTATTGTTATATATTGTGTATATTAAATAGCATATGTAGTATTTGCAAAGGCCAGAATTGCAAATGTCTTGAGCATTTTGCGCATTTTAGGGAAAGTAAGGAAGTCAGTGTATTTGGAGCACAGTTAAAAAGGAATGAGTAGGAAGATGTTGCAGAGGTGGAGGTCAGAGCAAAGCGGTCTGCAGGCCATAACGCTGCAGATTCCATTTTGAACATGGTGGAAGGAAATCCACTGGAGAATTTTAAGCAAGAAAGTTACACAACTTATCATTTAGAAGATTGAGACCTCAAATCCACCTTCCCAAATAAAGTGAAGTTCCTAGAGAACTGCAGACTACAACATAATACAAAATTGAAGGTCCTGCACAAATAATGTCCCTTTTTTAGGAGCTGGTGATCTATACCAAAATCGTAAGCATGTAATTCTGTAACAGAACAATATCATAACTACCTTAATGTAACTACTTTAAAAAGGGCATTAGTTCTGTCAGACCCTGTATGTAGTAGGAATAGATGGAGAAATCTGGTAACGAGTACTCCAGAGCAATGATTTAGGGAGAAGAAAGGAATGGTGGTGTGGAAGTGAGTGCTGCAGAGGGCAACAGGACACTTACTATATCCAGGATCCCAAGTGCAACCTGGGGGGAATAAACAAAATATAACACTGAAATACTGGGAAAGGAGGGTCTTTCTCCACTAAGCTCCTGTTGACCATTTGCTATTATGAAGGGATGGATGTCAGAGACAGACAGATTAGGCACAAATGTGAGGATCTCATTTCAGCATTTAAACCCAGGACTTGTTCAAGAAAACCTGTAGGATTTCTTTTTATAATTGGACCTGTTTCCTCACTTGTTCAGCTTTTTTTTTTTTAAATCAACTGAAATCATACTAACTAGCACAGAGATATTTGAAGGGAAAGATATTTAGTGAAGATTTAGACGTAATGCATTTGAGATTTCACCATTAGATTAAAAGTTGACATAGAAAACTTGAGATATTTAGGAGCGTAGTGTGTTATCTAAGGTTAGCTTTTCAGAGAAGGTATATTTATTACTTGTAAACAAATTCATGGTGAAGGGTATTTGCATCAGCATTCACAGCATCAGGAGGTTGTGCATTTTGCACTTTTTTTTTTCATTTCGAAGCATATGGAGATTTTAGGTTATCCTAATTGAAGTTTAAAACATTTCCAATGAATGGTATAGATGTTACTGGTCATTGGCTTGAATATAAAGGCATAAATACATGTAAAATATCTCCTTTCACATAGCTGTTTTTCAAAAAGTTAAAGAACATAGAAGAAGGTGTAGCCATTGATTTATAAAAGTATCTAATACCTAGTATATATTACTTTATTACTTAAAGGGTTCAAGTATACACCATATTTTTGTGCCTCACAATAAAACTTTAGTAGGGATGCTATTATTTTTTTCAAATTGAGAAACTCAGCATCAGAAGAATGAGAGGACTTACTGATGCTGAACAAGTAATAAGAGCAAACAAAGGCCAAATCATGAGTTCATCCCCTCTCATTCTGACCTTTGAGAAACAAATTTTCAGCTGGAAATAAAGGTTTTTCTATTTAGATACCACACATTTATTTTTTATGTTTGATACTGTACATTTGAATATGAAATTTAAAGTTAGATAAATTTATCATACCACATTCTGGATGTACATTAAATTTCTGGTCCATTTATTAGATAGAACATTTTGCATGGAACTCTACTTCTCTCTTTATTTTTATTTCCATGTATTTTGACAAAAATTTGTATTTTCCATTCTCACACATTTTCCAAAACATGCCTCTATGTGGTCATTAGCCAAAGCTCCTCTGCAGTTTTTGTAGAAGTATGAATGACTATTTACTATAAGAAAGAAAGATTGGTCTTCTCTGGGTGGTGAATACACAATGCAGCACAATAGACTCTCAGTTAATGGGCACCCATGGGGATTGATAAATGTGGTTTCTGGTTGCTTAAGAGTTACTATTAAAAATAGGCCTAATACTATACCCCAAACTGTAGCATACCATATCATACACACTGCATTGCCTTGATATTAATATTGAAATATAGTAATTGAAAGTAAATTAAGACAAATTAAGACAAACAATGCAACATAGTTTTATTATAAAAACAGCTTTGTGAATATGGTGTCCAATTTTAGTTAAATGGAAGTCCATAAACTTTTCAACTTAATAAATTTCATTAATGTAATTTTTTAACTTCAAGTAATGTAGAAAAACACACACATACACACATAAAACTGTTACAGTGGAGGTAGAGAGTTACTGGGCAGACATCACAACAGGGTCATGAGAATCTGATGCTGTAGCTGGGACAGGATCAGGAGAAGTGGGTGTGGATGGTTCTGGATCTACATCAGTAGATGATGCTGTGCTGGCAAACCCGTGTGCAGCTTTCTTGAAAAATGAACAAGTATCAGCTTGCTTTGAGGCCCTGCGCCTCTCATGCAAAGTCAGGTGTTGCATGATGTGCAGCTGCATAACATGCTGAGAAGCGAAGAAGGGTTGCTGTTCTGCAAAAGCTATTACAGTTTCAAATGCTGGAGTAGCGCTCTGCCAGGATACTTTTTCCACACACATTGTCATCACTCGCTTTCTCCTCTGCAACATTTGTTTTTCCATAATTTACCATAGCTTCTATGATGTCTTCTGTATTAAGTGTATCAGTTACTGGAATAGCTTCATCCACAGCAAGCCAGTCATTGAGTTCATCATAAAACAAATTCATTTGGTCATCAGCAGAGTCAACTAATTCACGACTTTGCTACTGGCAGCTGCATTATTGACTGGAAACATCTCAAAGTTGATGGAGGATTTGGATTCCACAGACATCACAGCTGGCTGCAACTTTACTTCAACATTATTGTAACGTTTCATTTCTCACAGAATCACAAGCACAACTGACAGTGTAGATAGCATCTTTGAGGTTATTTTTTTTTTCTGAAACTCCAGAATTGTTTCATCAAAGTTAGTAATTTTTTGCATGAAGTCATGGCTATAAAATGTTTGGTGTTTATAGATGGTAAATTGGCAGAAGTGGGAGACAAACATGTAGTATGCAAAGCATAAGCTTACTCATGGTGTGACATGCCAAGTTTAAATTTACATTTCTGCTAGAAATTTATTTTTATTTTAAATTTTATTTAAAGTAGTATTTCTTAAAAATTTTCGCCAGTTGCTTGAGAGTCTACTGTATACAGATGATGTATTTTATAATTGTACACTTGAAACCTGTATAATTTTATTAACCAGTGTCACTTCAATAAATTTAATAACAATGAAAAAAGAAAAACTGGTCAGCTATGTGTTAGTAGCAATGACTTTACTGTCACAGGCCTTGGAAAGGACCTTTTTCTAAAAATGAAATTTGACTTTCATTTCACCTCTAGATTTTCACACAGCTATAAAAAGAAAAAACAGAGTAAGATACACAGCTGATTTTTACAAAATATTTATTTGAGCATCTGCATCCAAATTGAAGATTAAAATAAATTTGAATTCATCTTGAATAGAACAATATCCTTTAAAATTCAACCTTCATTTAGACAAAAGTCACACAATAATATATGCTTTGTGGATATACAAAAACATCAAGTTCATTACTGTATCACTGAAAAATAAATTTGCAGAAGCTTGTGAATTATGTCATTGCTATTAAATCTTCTTTGCTGGCTGCAATTTATACATATGCTTAGAAGCATACTTTTGTTTTGCTTTTCACTAACGTAGCATTTATGTACCTTGAAAAACTTTATTCTTAGTAAAGAACAATATAATATAATGGTAAACCTATGGTGCTACCTTAAGGTTATTGTCCCCTAAATTGTTAAATATAAAATGAAAAGTTAGAGCTTTATAAAAACATATTGTGTGTCATTCAGAATGCTAATTTTAGAATAAGCTAAACATCCCTGAAATTTTGATAACTAAAAATTTCCCACATATGCACTAAACATTAATTTCTGGTTCAAGCAACAGGTCGTTGGCTTATGGGGAAGAGGAAAACTTTGTCTATGAAGGAGCAAATTGTAAGTATTTTAGACTCTCTGGGCCATATACCTCTTAATCCTACATCTTTCTTCTTCTTCCCTGTTATTATTATTCTTTTTCGAACAACATTTAAAAGATGTAAAAACCATCTTAGCCCACAGAATTTAAAAGAACAGGCAGGGGCCAGATTTGGCCCATGGGCTCTAGGTTGCCTTCCCCAAATTTAAGAGAATCTTTCAGATTAAGAAATCTTCCTCCTGACTCAGATAGGATGCAAATGTCTAAAGCCATGGGAAGATGGTTCATGCTTTTCAGCTACTTGCCTGCTTGAGTCAGCTCCTACCTTTTAGGAGTGTACTTTCCCTCTTAATAAGCTATCTTTGTTTCACCTTTTTGCTTTTAATAAACTGCTTCTTGACTTCGCCTCAAAAAAAGAAAGGACTGTTCAGCCACTTGGCATTTAAAAACCAATATACTTTTGTAAGAGCATTCTGTCATCCCTTGAAGCATATAATTTATTAGACTGGAGGAAAACATATAGGGACTTAAAAATATGTTGTATGTGATACATGAATTAAAATTTCCCTTCAAATTCACATTTTGGGGTCTGAAGTATAATGTATGAAGTATTTTATAAAAAGAATAATATATTTAGTCTTCACTAGAACCTCGTATTTCAAAAAACTTAAAATAAGGGATCACAAGTCTTGCAGCAAATGAATGAGTCTATATATCTTAGATCAAAGGTTTGGCTTAAGAATGAAAAATGTGTCTAAAATACTTCACTATTGTGTAAGTGAGCCTAGGAGATTTTAGTGCTACTGACAAGTCTCATACATGGAAAATTAGGTGAGAAAAATAAGAACACGTGAATACTTCCAAAAGTGAGAGATCTAATTTTCCTAAAATATAAAATGCTTCTGCTGCAACAGAAACACATATTGATTATTCCTAGAGCTGATGTCATAAACCTGTGATCACTGTAATCACTTTTCTTAAAGTGAAATTTTATTTCTGGCTGGGTTTTAAATTTTATTTTCTGGATGCTAACAATCTATATCAAACTGTAGAAATAGATTTTTCATTTTGCAGCTTTGATATGTCTCTGGGTTTCTGTACACTCCATGGGAAGGCAGGAAGAAAAGAAGTACCTTCATAAAGTCCTGTTGCACTCCTGACATGACCTCTTCACCTGGATTCTCTTATCGTCCTTGTCACCTGGCTGGACAAGCTCATTCTGCATGACTCAGCTTAGACAGAGCTTCCCAACAGGAAGCACATCTGCAGACCCTCACTCCTTAATCCCTCACTGTTCTGCAGGATGCCACATAGCATCCTATACTTTTCATTCCCTTCACTCAATTGTAATATGTTTTTGATTACCCATCTAATGACTATTTCAGAAGTATGAAAGTCAGCTTAGAAGTTTGTGCTCAAACCTCTGCTCAATCACTGTATCTGATGCCTCCAGCATAGTGGTTGGTGCCCAATAAATATCCACTTACTCTCCAATTAAATGAATGAATAAAAAAATAGTAATGTGCATTCCCATACCAGCACATGTTTACATATCACAGCTCTTGTTATTCCTAGATGTACCAAAAATGATTTCAGTAACAATTTATATAATTCATAAACCATATGTTTGATAATATCTTACAGGGGAAAGAAATAGAGCATGCTAGTCTGATTCAAGAATACACTAGGCTAAGAAAGTTTTCCCAGAGGTATGGGGATGTCATTGTAAGTGGTTGAAATGTATAGGGATCACAGACATCATGGGGAAGAAAAGGAAATAATTATGTAAAAATCACATGGAAATCAGAGGAGAAATGCTAGGAGCGATGTGAAAATAGCACACACTCACACACACACCCTCCATCTGCCCATCAAACCTCTGATGTTCACGTGGGTAATTCACTTGAACTCCACTAAAAACATACCTTTTTTATTGTGTTGCAAAACCATGGCAAATATGTTGTAGGACAATGCCAATGTGTTCATTCCATTTACATGTGAGCAACAATACTCTATCTGGGCACTTCTGCTCTTGACTCAATTAAATATATGTTCTACACTTTACATTTTGCCAAAGTTGTGAACAGATTTCAGAAGTGTATTTTTAGAACCATTAATTAATTAAGAAAAGAATTACAATGTCAAAAATCAATTTGACTTAGAAAAACAGGAAGGTAAAAAACTTTAAGAGACTAGTTCTTTATTGTTCCCTTTCTTTATTTCTTCTGAGGATCACATGATGATGATGAAGTTCCATAGGTTTTACCTTTTGGCTCATCTGGTCTCAGTCTAACCAAAACGTAGTTTCAGTCTTTTTTATGCCTTTGGTGTCTCGCACATTTTATTCTAATCACGTGCACCATTTTAAAGGAGCAGCACTGTTGTTTTCATATTTCCTGACCATCCCATCATTTTACATATAAATGTCAATATTTTCTCATTTTTAATTTTTTGTCAAAAACTGAATGCAGGTTGTTTATCATAAGACTCTATGCTAATCAATGCATGCGGTGAAACTACTCGGGTGACCAACGAGGAACTTCCCTTTACTTTATTCAGTCAGGGCCAGGCCTCCTGAGCTAGCGACAATCAGACACCACCACTTTGCTTGTCTGTAGTAGCAGGGAATTCTAGAGGCAGTTGCTAAGCTTCCATTTTGCATGTGGGAGCCAGGAGAGTCTCAATGCTAATGTGAATATCAATTTTGGTGGCTAGAAAAGATTTGGTAAAATAATGTGTGACAAAAACATGAAACTGAACTGAAGAGGCTGGTTATCGGTGTTGGTTGTGGGGCACACACACTGTATACAGCTTTCTCTAGTGTGCTGTCAACTGGATACCAGTTGATATTGGATGTTTTGCAGTGAAAGTATACACATACTTCCATATATACACAGTTAGAGTTGAAGGACTGAAAAACTTTTGTGACTTAGCAGGGGACAATTATGCTTCTTTGTTAGGGCATGGAAACACAAGATGTTTGTCCTTGGGTCCATCAATTGACAGAATTTTAAGTATGTTTGATGAGCTTAGTTCTTATTTTCATTATTAAGGAAAATGCCTTGTTTTGTTGCAAAATAGTTTGAAAATCACTGTTTGAAACTGTGGTTGTAACTTGCAAGAGATCCAGTGTCTATGTTCCAAATTTATATTAGTTTAATTGTAAAAGATAGTATTGCCATGACAAAAGTAGCCATAAACATTGTACATCTTCTAAACAATTTTGAGTCTAGAAAAGGTGAAATGTTTGTAAATATTGATGTCAAAAGACAACTGAAAATATTAGTAGATTCAGAACAAATTAATGAGGCTAAGATTTTTGAGGTAGGTAAGAATATCTATGGAACCAACTTAGACTACATCAACAAGTGTAAGTGCAGTGTGGGAAACACTGAGAAGTTCAAATGGGGGCTGCTAAGGAGGACACCTGAATAAAAACAAATAGAGCGCCGCCTGAACAAGGAACCCATCACACACACAGAAACAGAAGAAGCTCATGTACTCAATTTGTGAACTCTCATCAAATCTACAATTTTGAGGCAGTTGAATACATGTAATAAAGAAAACATTTCTGTATCTGATAGATGGCTAAAGATTTATCTAAAATGAGTGGAAAATGCCTAGATTCTAAGACTTCGGTAATATAAGGTTTATTCTTTGTCTTCCAGGAGGTATAGCATCTGTTGAAAGAATATTTTCTGCTATGAACAGTGTGTGATCAAAGAACTCTAGCTTAAGTTTTGATACAATGAGGGCTATATTAGTTGTAAAACAAAATTTGTCATGGAGTGTGAGAAGTTTTATGATCAGGTGTTAAAAGACCGAAATTTGCTGTATAAGATTACTTCATTGGAGAAATATTCATAGTACAATCGTGGTGAAATAAAGTATCCCTTTACGTCTCGGTACATTTTTGTATACGTTCTGGCACTAAAGAACAATTGTTAGCTCAATATGTTTATGTAATAAAATTTTAGTTTTTAACTTACTTTTTCATGAACACAGAACATTATATCACTGCATCTTGTTCTTGTCATCCCAATATCCCGTTTTTGTCTCAATAAATATGGTCAGCCTATTCCTCCTTAATAGTCTCAGGTACAGGAATCTTGAATTCCTCCCTCCCTCCTTCCTTTAAGACTCCTAAGCTTGATAACATTGCCTTTGGTTTTCTTACTTTATCCACATATTTATTGAAAATGTTGAAAAAAGAAAGACAGTCGTTAAAGTGTTTGACAACATCCGTGTAAGAAGACAGAGACACATCACATAGGGATTTCCTTCAATGAAGCACTGTGGAGACTTGCGCAAACGCAACTTAGTGAACACAATTTTACAATGGTAACCAAAATTTCAGTGCAGGTACTCAGCTCTCTGCTACCTGACTTATGTAGAAATAAACTTTAGAGTATCGAGAAATGGATGGCTCATAATTCTTTCAAGTTATTTTCCATAAACATTGCTTTTCTTAAGTATTGCATAAGTTTCCATGGCAGTAAATTTGAGAATATACTCTGTGAAAAGTACTTGGAATAAATATTTTTCTAAATGTGGAGTCAAATATATCATAAGCATAAGATCAACAAAATAATTGAGTTTTATTTAGGATAAGGATTGGTAATAGCAAAGTAAATTACCATCTTTAAATTGTATATTTTCAAAATGTGATAGTCTTCATTTGGATAGCTTTATACCATAAGACAGTTAGTTCAGTACTAAATGTATTATCTGATTTGAACATAAATAATGATTTTATTCTTTCTCAATTGAATATACTTATGCTTCTTGACATTTTTACATTCTATATCAAGATTAATACTCAGTAATATTTCTTGGAGATACAGAGAAAGAGGCCAAACAAGGATAACTCAGATCTACAGAAGCTAATCTTTTTCTAATATATTTGAACCTCACCTTTCATGTAAAAAATTTTACATTATTACTTCATTTTTTACGAGTTCTCGTTTTCTACTCTCTTCCATTGCAACATTTCTCAAATAAACGGGCTGTGCTCTGCATTTCTCCTAGTTCTCTATGTTCTGTTTAAGCTTCAGCAATTTGCTTACTGTTATAATTCCTTTCAAAATAGAAATCAGAAAGATCACTGATGATAACCCAATAAACTACAATCATAAGTTCCATGAGAACTTTTTACATTAGTCACTGCTTCCTCCACTACCCTGACTTATTTTCTGGCTTCCTGAGAGCTGCATAATGACAGAACTGGCTCTTACACATTGGATAACTCTGGCTCCCTTGGCCTTTGGCACCTGATTGTACTCCACGAATGAGGCAGACCAACAGATGAACAGCCTCTCTCAGGCAGCCTGTCTGCCATGGCTCCAGCTCTCACTGGTCTCTGATAAAACTGTTGCTTCCCTTTGTTTTCTAAGCCTTAGAAATTATAATGGTTTCCCTGGGCTTCTAGTTCATGAGCAATTTATCATCCTTGTCTGTTCCATTAAAATTGGCCACACTTCTGTTAATTGTCCCTTCATTCAATTCTGTTTAAGTAAATACCCTAGAATGAGCCATTGCTTCAGAACACTGACTGGTACATATGAGTACAAAATCCTTATTATAATTATAATCTCACAATAATTTTATTTTCAAATATACTTAGAGTATATTCAGTTAGAAATACATCTGTTCAGATTTCTTAAAATTTTCCTGAAATCTTTGGGTCTATTAACTTCACCTTGCGCTGTGTTTTTCATTATCAAATCCTAATTATATTTTCTTATATATATTCAATTCCTTTTCATTTTTATATTCATTCCAGTGTTTAAACCCTTTTAATTGTTTCACACCTGATATATTGTGTAGTTTGCCAGTTCCTGCCTCCCCTTACAGTCTTATTTCTCTACAGTACAAAACATGGTATTGATCATGTCAAAGTCTTCAACTCAAAAATATCAGAAAATCTCTATTTTGTACTAAATGAAATGCAAATTCTTTTTTTTTATGCTGTTACAGCTTTAATTGAGTGATCATTTCATTCACTGATGTTCTGTCAATCACATCACCTAGAGATCCTCTCATCCACTACTCTGTTTGGCTGCCAGTCTCTTGTCTGTCTCCTCAGCAATGGTGAGACGGATGCCTTTTCCACGGGGAAGAGGAATCCATGGTTTGTTGCCTTTGCCAATGACAAAAATGTTCGAGAGCCGGGTGGCAAAGCTGTTGCCATTGGCGTCTTTCACGTGAACCACATCGAAAGAACCAGGATGTCTCTCTCTGTTGGTGATCACACCAATTCTTCCCAGGTTGGCACCTCCAGTCACCATGCACAGGTTACCAGTGTCAAACTTGATGAAATCA
>PVJL010019351.1:0-14052 GCA_004026885.1 Lyroderma lyra | reverse complement strand
AGACTTATTGGGGTGACATCTGTTAGCAAGGATTACATAGGTTTCAGGCTTACAGTTCTACAGTGCATTGTCAACTTGTTGTATAATAATTTCACCACCTAATGTGACTTCTCTTTCCATCACCTTATATTTAGCTTCCCCCCTCCTCTCTCACCCCCTCCCCTTTCTCCCCTCCCTAACCCACTCGTCCCCAAATAAATATTAAACTATTGATTGTGTCCATGGTTTATTTGTTTGTTCATTTCTTTTTTTCTTTGCTTTCAGTTTTATATTCTGCATATGAGTGAAATCATGCAGTTCTTTGTTTTTTCTGTCTGGCTTATTTCACTTAGCATGATGATCTCTAGAAGCTGTGGTACATATACACAATGGAATATTATTCAGCTGTAAGAAAAGATGAAATATTGCCATTTGCGACAAAATGAAACATACAAACTTTCAAGATTAAAAGAAAAAGAAACAGAAAATCTAACAACAAAATTAAATCAGCAATCAACAAGTTCCCATCAAACAGCAGTCTTGGACCAGAAGGCTTCACAGGTAAATTTGACCAATCATTCAAGAAAGAATTAACACCTATACTCCTCAAAGTATTTCAAAACATTCAAAAAGGAGGTAATTTCCCTAATTCATTTAATGAGGCCACAATTACCCTGCTTTCAAAACCAGATAAACATACTACAAAAATAAAAATTATAAGCCAATATCCCTAATAAGCATAGATGCAAAAATTCTCAACAAAATATTAGTAAATTGAATTCAACAATACATTTAAAAAGTCATACAATGTGATCAGGTGAGATTCTTTCCTTTGGTGCAAGGTTGTTTAAATATACATAAATCAATTAATGTAACACACTACATAAATGAAATGAAAAATAAAATTCTTTTGGTCATTTGAAAAAAATTGCAAAAAATTGACAAAATTTAGCTGTCATTTATTATAAAATGCTTAACAAAGTGGGAATATAAGAAACATACCTGAATTTGATAAAGGCTATATATGATAAACCAATAGCTAACATCCTATTCAATAGGGTAAAGCTCACAGCATTCCCTTTAAGATCAGGAAAAAGACAAGGATGCCCACTGTCACCACTTTTATTCAATATAGTGCTGGAAGTCCTAGCCACAGCAATATGACAAGAAAAACAAATAAAAGGCATTCAAATAGGAAAAGAAGTAAAACTATCTTTATTTGCAGATGGAATGGTATTTATAGAGTACCCCAAAGATTTGATCCCAAAATTATTGGAACTAGTAAAAGAATTTAGTAAAGTAGCAGGATTCAAAATCAATATCCAGAAATTGGGTGCATTCTTATACACTAATTACAAACTAGCAGAAAATGAAATTAAGAAAAGAATCCTATTTACAATTGCATCAAAAAATTAAAATACCTAGAAATAAATTTAACAAAAATAGTAAAAGATTTGTACTCAGAAAATTATAAGTCACTAAAGAGAGAAGTCAAAGAAGACAAGAATGGAAACACATAGTATGCTCATAGATAGAAAGAATATAGTTAAAATGTCGCTACTACCCAAAGCAATCTATAGACTCAATGCAATTCCCATTAAAATATCAAAGGCATTTTCACAGAAATAGAATATGTAATTTAAAAAATTTATATAAAACAATAAAAGACCTAGAATACCCACAGCAACCCTGAGAAAAAAGAACAAAATTTGAGGAATCATGCTATGAGACATGAAATTATACTACAAGGTCGCAGTTATCAAAATGGCATTGTATTGGCATAAAAACAGACACATAGATAAATGAAACAGAATAAAGACCACAGAAAGGAATCCATGTCTATGTAGCCAATTAATCTATGATAAAGCAAAAACTTGCATTGCAATAAAGACAGTCTTTTCAACAAATGGTGCTAGGAAAACTGGACAGATACATGTAAAAAAATTACTACCTCCTTACACCATATACAAAAATAAGCTTAAAATTCATTAAAGACCTGAATATAAGACCTGAAACCATAAAACCCCTAGAAGAAAATATAGGAAATAACTTCTCAGACATTACCCTTAGCAATACCTTCAACAATATATCTTTTTGAGTAAGAGAAACAAAGCAAAAAAAAAAAAGAAACAAATCTGTTTACATCAAACTTAAAAGGGTTTTTTTTTTTAACAGCAAAAGAAACCATCAACAGAACAAATTTACATCCTACAGAATGAAAGAAAATATTCACCAATGAGGAATCCAATAAATCCAAAATTTAATATCCAAAATGTAGGAGGAGGAACTAGGATGGTGATGAGAAAGGAAATCCTTGAAATCTTTCTTGAAAAATACAACTGAAAAACTGGGATACAATGGGTAAAATCCTGAGTGGCACATCCTGAGCTGAGAGATCCACACATCCCAAAAAACTCCTATACGTCAAGTGTACTGCAAATGATAAAGCCAAGAAGGTTGGTACTGGACTCAGGCAGACTGAATTAAAATCATGGAGCCACAGGCAACTAAGACATAGCCTTTATCCCAGAAGCAAAGGAGCAACAAACATTGTATCCAGGAGTCTCTCTCCCAGAGAGTCCCATCCTTGTATATAGGCTGAAGAACAAAGGTGGCAGGCTGCCAAGTGCGACCTTATAGGTACATAAACAATAAAATGTCTGCCTCCACGAAAAATGCAAGGCATAATTACATAATGTACTGTGTCCTCTTCCAGCAGAAACTTGCCAAGAGAGCCTGAGAATCTTCATTTCCCCCACATCAGAGAAAGGGGGTTGAACTGGAGACTAGGGAGGGAGCAGAATAGAGATGAGGCTGTGGAACACAACCAGGGGCTGGGAGAAAAAACAAAGAGGTAGGGGCCTGGAGATGTGTGCCAAAGTGCAGCATGGCTTTTGGGTGGGCTGAAGACAGAGTACCTACAAAAGCAGAGGCTTGGGCAGCTGAAGCCCTGTGAGACTGGATGAGTTAAAACCTGAAGTGAGAGGTGGTTCACTGTGGCCCCAACCAGAATACTGTGCCCTGGGTTGGTTAAAGGCTGAACAAAGGCTGCTAAGCTGCCCTGGGTGAGAATAGAACCCCAGCTGCAAATCAGAGCCAACAAATGTGGCAGTGCTGGTTCGACTGCAAATTGGCTATGGGTGAGTTTGAAACTGAAAACTATGTGCCATGGAAAAGCTGACAAAAAAAAAATCACAGTCCTGGGTGAACACAGGCTCAAAAAATAATAATAATAACAAAGAAAAAGGCTGAGCTAGTGACACACATCCTACAGGGCCTGTCCTGTGCCATAATAGCAGGCTTTTGTTTCAGTGCTCACCAACCCAGGCCTGTTCGGTGCTATCAGCATGCCCAAACCTGGGCCCATTTGGTGCTTTTTTTTCTCATATGATACAATTTTTTTTATTTTTTATTTTATTTTTTATTACATTTTATCTACAATATTATAATGGTTTCAGGTGTACAGCATAGTGATGAATCATTTACATAACTTACTAAATTCTCATTCTGAAACATCTAGTTCCTCTCTAACACTATACATAGTTATTAAAATGTTACTAACTATATGCCCTATGCTGCATTTTATATCCCTGCGACTATTATGTGACCATGAACTTGTACTTCTCTGTTTCATTTTTTTTAATGCTTCCAGCTCTCCTCCCATCTCCCCAACAAATCTAGTAACCATCTAAACCCACACACAGTTACTGCATACTTCTTGACTATATTTTCAGGTCATACACTGTATCTCCTTGAATATTGCCTTGTAAGAAACTAAATTTCTCCATCCCTTTCCCTTATTTTACCCACTATCTCATCCCTCCTCCCATCTAAAAGAAGTCCCTTTAACATTCTTAGTAGTAATGATTTGGTGGTGATATATTCCATTCTTTATTTTAGGTAATGTAATCACTATCTCTGTCTGGTCCTTTATAACATTTTATAAGTCTTCTTTAATGTTTGCTCTCTTTCTCTGTTGAAGTTATCATTGAGTTTCTTAATCATTTTCATAATCACTGCATTGAGCTCTGTTTCTGATGAGTCATCTGTCCCCATCTCTTTATTTTGAGCTCCATTCCTTTGTTTTCTCATTTTTGTAGCCTCTCTGGACTCTCGCTGCTGCAGTTTCTTGGGGTTCACTGCTGATACTGGGCGGGCAAAGGTCTGTGTGGGAAGGGTGTTTTATGGATTTGTTTTCTTCCTGGGTCTCCAAGGGTATTGCAGTAAGTTGAAGTGTGATTACACCTTTCTGTTCTGGTTTGCCCCACGTTCAGATTCTGCCCTGAGCTTTGGGATCAGTCCTGTATACTGGTCTTTCAGACCATGCTGTTTGTTGGCTGAGAAACACATGTGCAGCTGCCAGGTCTCCTTCTCCTTCCTGCCTGAGTGTTCACAGTGCAGCTCCTCACTGTCCAGTTGCCCTACTCTCCTCTGGGAACTGGAGTGAAGTCACACCTCTGCATTTTGCAGACTGGCCTGCACCTCCTGGGGGCCAAAGTGAGGCCTGGTTGCAATATCTCAAAAGGCCCCGCTTCTGGGCCTTTTTTCCTTTATCCCTCAGAATGAATGAGGTCCAGAGGCTTTCCTGCTGCCTTCTTTCTTTTCCCTCCCCCAGTGATAGAGCTCTGAGTGGGGACCTGTGCATGGCCCTGTCTCCACACTTCCCTTTTTATTTCTTCTTTGTTCAACCCTCTTCCTGCCTGCAGGTACCTTAATGTGATGAGTGGGTTTTTCAGCTGTGATTGTGCATTGTGTACAGGGTCCTTGGTTGAGTTGCAGATATTTTATTAGTTGTAATCTCCAGAGGAGTTTTCTAGAGGTCCCTCTCATGCCACAATTTTGTTGCAGTCCCCCTAATTGATACTATTTTGTTTCAGCACTTGCCCATCCACTACTCTCAGCGTTGCCCCAACCTGAGTTAGTCTAGTGCTCTTTTGTTCACTGTGCACCTGCCTAGTGATCTCAGCACACACCAACCCAGTCCTGTCCAAGGCTGATTTGGTTGTGTGCAATCATTCACCCAGGCTGCCCCGTGCTTTCAGTGCATACCAACACAGGCATACCCGGTGCTCTTTTGTTTTGGTATGAGACCACCTGGTGCTCTTGGAGTGCACAAACTCAGTCCTCGTGGTGCACTTTTTCTTCCACATTTGCCCATCTTCCTGAGCCCACCCTATGCTGTTTTGTTTCATCTCTCACCTGCCCACTCAAATGCCCCCAGTTCTCTTGGTGTGGAAGAAACTGAGCTTTCCCAGTGCTCTGTGGATGCAGAATGGTAAAGCCAGCACCCAGGGAAAGAAACTCAGGGTAACCAACATGGCCCTACCCCAGTCAGAAACTATAGATAAGGAGCTTGGCTGCTTCCCCTAACTCTGTTGCAAATCTCACCTTCTCAACTCCACCTAGTACCTGCTTTACAGCCAGTTGGAAAGGGCTAACTGCCATTACCCTATGAGCAAATGAATCTGTGCTTTTCCCAATAAACCCTATACCCATGGAAACTGAAAGGGAGGCTCAAGGAAACTACAAAACACAGGCAAAGCAGCTTTTCTCTGTGCGGATCTCAGAGACACAGCATACAACTTCCCACCACATTTTCCTAAGGAGGAGGCCCATTGAGAGCATCAAGATCAAGGTGACTGAGCCAAAGAAGTGAGACCTACCTGCTAGGAAAACTCCCAGAGTGAGATTAATAAATAACCAAGAGAAAATATTGTCAGACACTGCAGTGACACTAACTGGGAAGTGAAAAAAAGACCTCTTCATATCTACCAGAGAAAAAGTGCCCGTGCCCAAGAAAATAAACACATCAAATACAATGAGCACCTTGGGTTTCAAAGCTGTGCAGAAAAAAAAAATTATCCCCAGGAAAAGAACATATAGACCTAGAAATATATAATCTAAGTGACACAGGATTCAAGACTGCAGCTCTTAAGACACTCGGAGAGTTAAACAAATGTTGGTGAAATACCCCGATGCAATTTGATCTCAGAAAGGAAATTAGCAAAACAAATAACTTTTAACAAAAAAATTTAAACTATAAAAAAAATCAAATAGAAATTCTAAATACAAACAATGCAATTTAAAAAATTGAAAAGTAAACATGCTAATAAAGTAAGTAAGGAGGAAGGAAAGCAAGATGGTGACCGGAGAGGAGGTCCCTAAAGCATCTCCCAGAAAACACAATTGGAAGTCTACCCAGGAGCCAAGAAAGAGGACCCTGAGTGACAAAACGGCAGCTGAGAAATCCACGAATCTCAAGTAAACACCTGAAGGTTGGAGAGAAGGGGGTGAGCGGGAGAGAGGGAAGGGAGCAGAGACAGACTGCAATAGGACACCATTGCTGCTGACTATCCAGGAGCAGCATGGGAGCAGGGAATAAAAAAAGCCAGCTAAGTGGCAGAACTGCGGGGAAGCTGGGGTTTAATGGAGTCTGCGAGCCAGCTTTTGGAATATTTTGAGTGGGAGGAGGGTTAAGCAAGGACTCTGAACTGCAGAGATGACACCTCAGCTCCAGGCCCCATAGAGACCCATAGTGCAGACGCACAGCTCCTACACAGGGCTGCAGTTCCTGGTTCCTAGCCCAAATCAAAGGCGACCTGACTGTCTCAGATCAGGCCCATAGCTTTGGACTTATGGTGTGTGCACTAGCTCGCGCGCACCTGGGTTCTAAAAGCAGTGTGAGCCCGCAGACGGCTAGATGCTGAATCAGGGTTGGAAAGAAAGAAAGGCAGATTTCATAGCATTTGCCCAAGCCAGCAGAAAAAGCCTCGGACTACATCACCCAGCTCCCTTAGCATAGGGCAGAAGGCAGAGTTGCCCTGGGATATTTGTGCATCACCTCCAAACACAGCAGGAGATCAGGAATAAGAAACAAACAATCTCTCTCTTTCCCAAAACTAGAAACCCAGTGCCACCTAGTGTCTGCCCTACAGCAAGACACCACAAAAGTAATAATCTGGGCACTGAACATAAAGCCAACATGTCAAAGAGGAAGAACACAGCAGACAGGATGAATTCCTTAAAAACTAAAACTCCTCAGAAAGAACACAAAACTTATCCAGAAGACAGCCTCTCAGATATTAGAAGTGTCTGATTTAAGTGACAGAGAATTTAAAGTAGCCATTCTAAAGGCTCTGAGAGAAATGAAATCATACTGGCAGAACACCATAGCTGAGATAACAAACATAAAAAAGGATATGAACGACATGAAAAAGGAACTCTGTGAACAAAAAGAACAATTTAACAAAGAAATTCAAAACATAAGAAAGATTGAGATGGAAACACGAGAAATAAATAATATGATAAAAGAAGTGAGAAATGAAATAACTGCCATAGGAAACAGGGCCAACCAGATGGAGGAAAGAATTAGTGATATCGAAGATCAGAACATGGAAACAGATCAGGAAGAGGAAGAGAGGGAATATAGAACCAAAAGGATTGAAAGAACTCTGCAAGAACTATGCGACTCCATGAGACAAAAAAACATCAGGATAATAGTAATAGAAGAAGGGCCAGAGCATTCTACAGAGAGCATACTCAAACAAATCGTAGATGAGAACTTTCCAAACCTATGGAAAGACCTGGAACCCCAAGTCCAAGAAGAAAACAGGTCCCCTAAATACCTGGACCCTAACAGATCTTCTCCAAGACACATGGTACTAAAGATGTCCAAAACTAAAGACAAAGAGACAATTCTCAAGGTGGCTAGGGAAAAAAGAACTATAACCTTTAGAGGAAAACCCATCAGGCTGGCATCAAATTTCTCAACAGAAAGTCTGCAAGCCAGGAGGGAGTGGAATTCAATATTAAAAAAATTTAAAAGAGAGAAACTTCCAGCCAAGACAAAATTATCCAGCAAAATTATCTTTCAAATATGAAGGTGGAATAAAGACCTTCTCAGACACACAAAAGCTGAGGAAATTTGCCAGCAAAATGCCAGCACTCCAAGAAAAACTGAAGGAAGCTCTTCGAACTGAAACAAAACATCAGGAAAAATGGAACAGAGTTGTGGCAACAAGAAAGAAACAAAAAGAAACAAAGAAACAAACAAACAAAATCAAAGAAAGAAATAAGTAATGGCCACAGGAAATCCGCATATATCAATCATCACCCTAAATGTTAATGGCCTGAACTCACCAATAAAAAGACACAGAGTAGCAGAATGGATTAAAAAACAATGCATCCATATGCTGTCTCCAAGAAACACAGCTCAGACAGAAGGGCAAACACAGACTCAGAGTGAAAGGATGGAATATAATACTCCAAGAAAATAGTAACCAGAGAAAAGTAGGAGTTGCCATACTGATAAGTGATGAAATAAACTTCAAGTTAAAAAAGATAGTAAAAGACAAAGATGGATATTACATAATGATAAAAGGCACAATACAACAACAAGAAGATTTGACACTAATTAATATATATATTCCCAACCAGGAAGCACCAGTTTTACAAAGAAACTACTAACAGATTTGAAAGGAGAAACTGATGAATACACAATCATAGTGGGAGACTTAAACGCCCCACTAACAGCTATGGACAGATCTTCCAAACAGAAAATAAATAAGGAAATATCAGCACTAAATGACACATTACAGCAATGGGACATAATTGACATTTACAGGACACTTCATCCAGCAAAAAGAGACTACAACTTCTTTTCTAGTGTGCATGGAACATTCTCAGTTATAGACCACATGCTGGGAACACAAAAGTAGCCTCAGCAAATTCAAGAAGATTGAAATCATACCAAGTATATTCTCAGACCACAAAGCTTTGAAATTGGAGATCAACTGTAAAAGGAAAACAGGAAAAACCACATATACATGGAGATTAAACAACAGCTTATTAGAAAAAGGACTGGATAAAAGAACATAAAAATGATGAAGTTAAAAAAATATATAGAAGCTAATGACAGTGAGAATACAATGTATCAGAATTATTGGGACACAGAGAAAGTGGTAATAAGAGGGAAATTTATATCATTACAGGCTTATCTTAAGAAACAAGAAAAATCACAAGCAAACATCTTGGCATCCCATCTTAAAGAACTAGAAAAAGAAGAGCAGACAAAACACAAAGTCAGCAGAAGGAAGGAAATAATAAAAATTGAAGCAGACTTAAACCAATTAGAGAACAGAAGGACAATAGAAAAAAATTAATGTAATGAAGAGTTGGTTCTTTAAGAAAGTCAACAAAATTGACAAACCCCTGGCGAGACTAATCAAAGGATGAAAGGAAGGTGCACCAATATCCAAAATTAGAAATCAAATGGGAGTAATTACCACTGATGCCACAGAAATAAAAAGGAATATGAGAAAATATTATGAAGGACTTTATGCCACTAAATTTAACAACCTAGAAGAAATGGACAAATTTCTATAAACTTATAGCCTGCATAGACTGAACCAAGAACAACTGGATAATCTAAATAGACCAATCAATAGCAAAGAGATTGAAATGACTGTCCATAATTTCCCTAAAGACAAAAGCCCTGGACCAGATGATTTCACCAATCAGTTCTACCAAGCATTCAAAGAAGAATTAATCCCTATCCTCCTCAGACTCTTCCAAAAAATTGAAGACGAAGCAATACTTCCTAACTCATTCTATGAGGCCAACATACTCTAATACCAAAGCCTGGAAAAGACAGCACAACAAAAGAAAACTGTAGACCAATATCTCTGATGAACACAGATGCAAAAATCCTAAACAATATTAGCAAATAGAATACAACAATGCATCAAAAAGTTTATATGTCATAATTAAGTGGGATTCATCCCAGGAGCACAAGGATGGTCCAACATATGAAAATCAATGTGATACACCACATAAACAAAATCAAAGATAAAGATCATATGATCATTTCAATAGTTGCAGAAAAAGCTTTCGAAAAGGTACAATATCCATTTATGATCAAAACACTAAATGAAATAGGTATAGAAGGAAAGTATCTCAACATAATAAAGGCCATATATGACAAAACCTCGGTTAACATCATACTGAATGGGGAAAAGCTGAAACCTATTAACCTAAAATCAGGAATAAGACAGGGATGCCCTCTGTCACCACTGCTATTTAATATAGTATTGGAAGTTCTAGCCACAGCAATCAGACAAGAGAAAGGAATCAAAGGTATCCAAATTGGGAAAGAAGAGATCAAATTGTCACTATTTGTGTCACTAATTGTCACATGATCCTTTACATATACAATTCCAAAGATTCCACCAGGAAGCTGTTAAAAACAATTAACAAATATAGTAAAGTCACAGGATACAAAATCAATGTAAAAAAATCAACAGCATTCCTTTATACAAACAATAAATCCTCAGAAAAAGAAATGAGGGAGTCAATTCCTTTTGCTATCACAAAAAAAAGGAAGGAAATACCTGGGAATTAACATAACAAAGAACATGACAGAGTTATACACAGAAAACTGTAAGACACTTTTGAAAGAAAATGAAACAGACATTAAGAAATGGAAAAATATCCCCTGTTCATGGATAGGAAGACTTAACATTGTTAAAATGTCCATTCTGCCCAAGCAATCTACAGATTTATGCAATACCCATTAAAATCTCACAACCATACTTTCGTGAAATAGATGAAAGAATTATTAGATTTATATGGAAGCATAAAAGACCTCATACTGCCGAAGCAATATTACATAAAAAGAATAAGGCTGGTGGCATTACACTTCCTGACTTCTATTTATATTACAAAGCATCAAGAGTCAAAACAGCTTGGTACTGGCAGAAGAACAGAAATATAGTCCAACAGAACAGAACTGAAAACCCAGAAATAAACACACAAATTTATGGACAAATAATTTTTGATAAAGGAGCAAAAAACATACAATGGGGAAAAGACAGCTTCTTTAGTTGGTGGCGCTGGGAAAACTGGCAAAATATATGCAAAAGAATCAACCTGAGCTATGAACTCTCTCCACATACAAAAATTAACTCAAAATGGATTAAAGACCTTCATATCAGACCTGCAACAATAAACTGTATAGAAGAAAACATCAGCACTAAACATATAGAACTAGGGCTCAAGGAAGTCTTCATGAACCTGTTCTCAAAGGCAAGGGAAGTAAAAGCAAAAATAAATGAATGGGATTATATCAAACCAAAAAGCTTCTGCCCAGCAAAAGAAACCAACAACAAAACAAAGAGACAGCCAACTGAATGGGAGAAAATATTTGCAAATAATGCATCAGATAAGGGTCTAATATCTAAAATATATAAAGAACTAATAAGACTTAACAACAAAAAAACAAACAACCCAATTAAAAAGTGGGCAGAAGAACTAAACAGACACTTCTCCCACAAAGAAATACAAATGGTCAGCAGACATATGAAAATATGCTCTTCCTCATTAGCTATCAGGGAAATGCAAATCAAAACCACAATGAGATACCACCTCACACCTGTTAGAACGACTATTATCAACAAGTCAAGGAATAACAATTGCTGGAGAATATGTGGAGCAATAGGAACTCTCACACACTGCTTGTGGGAATGCAAATTGGTACAACCACTGTGCAAGACAGTGTGGAGGTTCCTCAGAAAACTGGGAATGGAGTTACCATTTGACCTAGCAATCCCCTTCTGGGGATCTACCCAAAAAATTTTCAAACCTTTGTCCGCACAGACTTATGTACCCCATTGTTCATCGCAGTGCTGTTCACAGTGGCCAAAACATGAAAACAGCCAAAGTGCCCTGGGGCAGATGACTGGATAAAGAAGCTTTGGTACATATACACAATGGAATACTACTCAGCTATAAGAAAAGATGAAATATTGCCATTTGCTATAAAATGGATGGACGTGAGATCATCATGCTTAGTGAAGTAAGCCAGAAAGAAAAAACAAAGAACTCTATGACTTCACTCATATGTGGAATATAAAACTGAAAGCAAAGAAAAAAGAAATGAACAAACAAACAAACAACCCATGGACACAATCAATTTTTTAATGTTTATTTGGGAGTGTGTGGGTTAGGGAAGGGAGAAAGAGGAGGGAGTTGGAGAGGGGGGAGTGGGAGCTAAATATATAGTGATGGAAAGAGAGGGCATGTTGTGTGGTGAACTTATTATACAACAAGTTGACAATGCACTGTGGCATTGTATGCCTGAAACCTATGTAATTCTTGCTAACAGATGTCCCCCGCAAAAGTCTAACAATAAAAATGAATTTAAAAAAAAAATAAATAAATAAAAATAAAATAAATTTAAAAATACAAAAAAATAATAAAAATAAATAAATAACAATAAAATAAGTAGGGCCAAAAATATGAAGGAAACAATTAGAGATATTGAATATGGGAATATTGATATATAACAGAAATATGAAGAGAAAAATTTAAGAATCAAAAAAAAAAATGAAAAAGCCATACAAGAGATTTCTGACATAATTGAAAAGAACAGTAGAATAACAGGATTACTCAAAAAAGTAAAGCAGAAATCTACAGACAGCTCATTCAAACAAACAGTAGATGATAACTTTCTGAACGTAGACGAAGAAATAGAATCCAATTTCCAAAAGAAAACAGGACCTCTAGCTACCAGGACTCTAGGTCTTCTACGAGTACATAAAATGAAAATGTCAAAAACCAGATACAAAATAATTACTCTTAAGGCAGCCAAAGAAAATAATATTATAACCTAAAAAAAAAAAAAAAAGCCATTCAGGCCATCATCAGACTTCTCAGCAAAAACTCTACAGGCCAGTAGAAAGAGAAATCAAATATTCAGAATATTAACAGAAAGAAACTACCAGCCAAGAATAATTTAAACACAAAGGTTATCCTTTAGATATAAAAAAGAAATACTATTCAGACATACAGAAGCTGAAGAAATTCTCCAGCATAAGGCAAGCATTTCAGAAAAACTGAAACAAAACTATTTGACACAAAACAAAAAACAAAGAAGAAAATGGGGAAGAGTGGTGACAACAAAAAACATTAAAAGGGAGAAAGTAATGGCCATAAGAAATGTAATGGCCATATATCAATCATCACCTTAAATGTAAATGGAAAGAACTCACCAATATACAAGCACAGAGTAGCAGACAGAATTAAAAGACATAATCCATCCATAAGCTATCTCCAAGAGATGCACTTCAGGCACAAGGACAAACACAAACTCAGACTGAAAGGATGAGAAACAATATTCCAAGCAGGACCGAAGACGAGATGGCAACTGGAGAGGAGGTTCCTAAAGCCTCTCCCAGAAAACACAATTGAACGACCGTCCAGGAGCCAAGAAAGAGGACTCTGAGTGACAAACTGGCTGTTGAGAAATCCACAAATTGCAAGTAAACACCTGAAGACTGGTGAGAAGGGAGCGAGTTGGGGAGAGGGAAGGGAGCAGAGACAGAACACGCGGGACGCGATCCCTTCTGACTATTCGGAGCTGCGCAGTTTAGGGGAGGGGAGAGAGACTGGGGAGTTGGGGACAGAAGGAGTTTGGGAGCCAGCCTCTGGAACTTTTGAGTGGTAGAAGGGCTGAGCGAGGACTCTGAACTGCAAAGATAACACCCCAGCTCTAAGCCCCCTGGAGACCTACACAGGGCTGCAGTTCCTGTTCCCAGCCTGCTCCAAAGGCAACCCTGCTGTCTCAGGCCGGGCCCACAGCTTTGGACTTATGGAGCGGGCACTTCCTTGTGCACCCCAGAGTTCCGAAAGCAGTGAGAGCCTTTAGACAGCCAGGTACTGAATCAGGGCTGGGAAGACTGATTTTCCCCAGCAAAGGGCCGAAAGCGTTTTGTAGGCCTCTCCCCAGGATATATGCACATAGCCTCCAAACAGAGTAGGAGATCAGAAACAAGAAACAAACAGCCCCTTCTCCCCCAAAACTTGACCCCCAGCGCCACCTACTGTCTGCCCTACAGCAAGACACCACAAAAGCATAATCTGGGCACTGAACATAAAGCCCTCATGTCAAAGAGGAAGAACCCAGCGGACAGGATGAATTCCTTAAAAACTAAAACTCCTCAGAAAGAACATGAAATTCACCTAGAAGATAGCCTGTTACAACTGGAAGGGACTCACTTAAGTGACGGAGAATTTAAA
>PVJL010019350.1:0-14052 GCA_004026885.1 Lyroderma lyra | reverse complement strand
GGGCACTCTGGAAGGCAGCACTTATTTCGCTTTTATTTGTTACCGGTCTTAGCCCCTGGGCACAGAACGGCCGTGCGGGGACCGCCAGTTGGGTGGTGGCTTTGGAACCGTCTAAAGGTGGCGCGTCGTTTTCTCCAGGCTGGAAGACGCGGTGTTTCTCAATGAGGAGGAAAGGTGGTTCTTCAGCAAGGAAGGGCCCTTCTCTGAGGAGGATGCCCGGCGGCTACTCAGGAGCACGTCTGGCTCGGACGTCCGCACGGCGTACAGCTTGGGTGGGTGTGGGCACCACCGGGGGGCGCTCCTGCTGACCGCGGCTCCGTGCCCCCGTCACCTCGCTGCCCTGTCCTTCTCTGGGGGCTGCCCGTACCACGTGTCTAAGAAGGGAGTGCGCCCTCCCCACGATGCAAAGCAACGGTCCCTTCTCGGGGTGCAGGTGGGACTGGGGCGGACCCCGGAAGACGGGGCTCCTCGGGCGCCACCCCCACTGCCCCTCAGGGCTGGGGTCGGGAGTGTTACTGTCCTGGCTTCACCAGCCCCGCCTGACCTGGCCCCGGACCTGGAGCGCACTCGCTGGAGGCTAATGCTTCTCCTGTCCCCCTCTCCAGACAGAGCGGAGGAAGCCAAGGCTGAGCCGCAGCAAGAACAAGGTGGGCCCTTCCCCCAGGCACGGGGCTCGTCTGGACATGGGGCTGGGCCTCCGGGGAGGACGCCTGGCGGAGGCCGCAGAGCCTGTGGGTGCTGGGCGCAGACCTCCCTCCTCCTGGGGGGCGGGCTGATGCGGGGAGTCCTGCCCTGGAGGGGAGGCTGCATACCTGGAGGGGTGGCTCCCCTCCCCTGCGGCGACAGCTCGCCTTGAACACGCCAGCCCTCCTGCACTGTCCCCAGCGAAGGTGGGGTGTCCCCACCATGGCCCGAGCCCACGCCTGGCCCTGGGTTCCTTTCACAACCTAGAGCACCAAAATTTGCCTCGTGCTCTGCTTTGGGGGTGAAGGGGGGTGCTGAATTTGGAGCCTGGTTTTGGAGAAGTCCCTAAGAATCTACTCTTTTCTCAGAGGGGCTGTTCCAGGGGACACCTCCCCCCCTTACCCCTCTGCTCCTCCGTCTCCTCCCAGCAGAGGGTCTGCATCCGCGGGGGCCTGGGGACCCTTTGAGATTCCCTGGGGATGGGGTCCCTCTAGCACCAACACAGAAGGGGCGCCGTGGGGTGTTGGCGAGCAGGCGTGGAAGCCCCGCCCCCGGGCGGCTCCAGGGCTGTCCTCCTGCCGGGCCTCTGCTGGGTGCGGGACGGGGAGCTCTGCAGGCGCGTCTCCCCCAGGAGCGGGTGTCAGTCACACCCAGCTCCCGGGCGGCCGGAGAGCAGTGGGGCACGTGCCCGGGGGAGCCGTCCAACTCTCGGACGGGTGCTACTGAGGCACGTGCAGGTTTTCCTTATTCCTGGGCTTGCCCGGCGAGTGAGGACACGGTTAGTGTTCAGCGTGCATCCAAGGCTGCAAACCATTCCCCTTCAAGCCCGTGTTCGCCCGACAGGAAACAGAGCTCCTTTGCTCTTCAACGCTGGCCAAACCCTTGGGTTCTGGCTCTTTCCGAAGCCAAGAGCCCACAAGCAGGTCCCCAGATTCTGCAGCTCCCTGTCCCTTCTTTTTGTGAATGCTTTCGTCGCCGTGGGCCTCAGCTTCTCACACCAGGCGAGCTGAGGTGGAGCCATCCTGTCTTTGCTGCTAGAAGTGGCCGCGGGCCAGGGCTGGGCCAATGGACTCATCGCCCCCCTCCGCTGTGGCTGGTTTTGTCAATGCCGCGGGGTGGCCTTTGAGCCCATGCCACAGGGTTGCTCTGATTGGTTCTTGATGATGTCCTGGGAATGCCTGCACTCGGTTGGGACCCCAGGTAGTGACAGAGTCCCACGTCAGTGGTGGTGGCCATGAATGGACGTCCCCGCACGTGGCCTGGATGCTTTCTCACAGAGCCACTGCTCTCAAATGGCCAAGCGTAGCAGCAGGAGGGCTGCTCGGTCATGCGGCCGGAGCACCCTGGCTTCCCGCTGCGGCCCTGCCCGCGGAGCTCCCGCCGTCCGCGGGGCACTGAGCGTTCCACGGCAGCCCAGCCGCCCACGCAGCCCCTGCCACGTGCTGCCCCCCGGGCCGCTGCACCGCGGGAGGGACGTCCCTGCCGGCGGGGACTCAGATCGGTACTAACACATCCGCGGGTTTTGGTGACTTACAGAAGTGCTGTCATCTGGCCTGCACCCAGAGCCGTGTGAGACCCTGAAGAAGGTGAAGAATGTTCTAGAACAATGCAAGTCCTGCCACGGCTGCCCTGAGGAGCCTGAGTCCTGGGGTCTCCACACCGTGCCCCGCAGTGCGAGCTCGCCAGATGCCGAGGCGCCCGCCTTCTGCCCGGACGCAGAGGGCGACTGGGCCGACCCAGAGGCCGTGCGTGCCCTGCTGCTATTCCTGGACGCCCCCGGGTACAAGGCCTGCTTCCGGGGCCTCTACGAGCCCTCCCTGCCGGGGCTGAGCACCGTGTTCTGCGGCCTCGCCGACGAGGAGGGGCTGGCCGGGCGCCTGGCGCAGGCCCGCGGGGTGGCCAAGCGGGCGAGCCTCCCCATGGCCCTGGCCAGGCTCTGCTTCCTCCTGGGGCGGCTGTGCGTGCGCCGGCTCAAGCTGTCCCAGGCCCGCGTGTACTTCGAGGAAGCCCTGGGCGCCCTGAAGGGCCACTTCGGCGACCTGTCCCTGGCGGTGGCCCTGTACGCCAACCTAGCCTCCATCCACCTGCGGCAGAAGAGCCGGGAGAAGTGCGGGCAGCTGGTGCCCAAAGCCTGCGCCCTGCTCCTGGGCACGCCCGGCCACGTGTGCAGCACCGAGGCGGAGGCGGAGCTCCTGAGGCTGGCTCTGCGCAGGGCCGTCAGCGCCCGGAGCCCGCAGGCCGAGGCCCGCGCCTGCTTCCTGCTGGCCAAGCACCACGTCCACCTCCGGCAGCCCGAGGCGGCGCTGCCCTTCCTGGAGAGGCTGCTGCTGCTGCACGGGGCCTTGGGGTCCCCGGACGCCTCGTGGCCCGCTGACTGCTACCTGATGCTGGCGGACATCTACAGCCGCAAGTGCCTGCCCCGCCTGGCGCTGGGCTGCGTCCAGGCGTCCTCGCGGCGGGCCCGGGACTCGCTGGCCAGCTCACTCAGGAGCGTGGAGCTGGTCCTGCGCAACAGCCCCCGGGCCCCCCGCCTCCCCTCGCAGACCGCCCCCCACCTCCGGCGTGCACTGGCCACCCTGGCTCCAGGCCGCGGGCGGGCCCTGCGCGGCGCCCTCTGCGCCAGCCTGGCCCAGCTGCACGGCCACCACAGGCAGCATGGCAGGGCCATCTCCTTCATGACGCAGGCGGCAGAAGCCAGTGCCAAGCCTGGGGATGACCATGTCGTGGACTACCTGGTGGCCCTCGCCTGGCTGCATGTGCGATGTGGGCAGAGCCCGGTGGCCCTGGACATCCTGGAGTGTGTCTTGGACGCGAAGGTGGCCAGTGCGGACCAGGAGGGCGTAATCACCAACATGATGGCCATCGCCCTGAAGAGGACAGGCAGGACCCGGCAAGCGGCCGAGGGCTACTACCGCGCCCTGTGCGCTGCCCGGCGCCTGGGCCAGCTGCAGAACCAGGCAGTGGCTCTGGCCAATTTCGGGGCCCTGTGCTCAGGGGTTGGCGCCCGCGGGCTGGCCCAGCACTACCTCCTGGAGGCCGTGAGGCTCTTCGCAAGGCTGCCCAGGGAGGACTGTGTCCAGGACTTCACCCTGGTGCTCCTGCAGCTGGGCCACCTGTACACCCGCAGGGCCCTGGCCCAGCAGGGCAAGTGCTACTACGAGTGGGCCTTCCTGGTGGCCGTGGAGACAGACCACTTGGAGAGTAAGTCCATGCCCGCTCCCAGCCCTGCCCCACACGGGCTCTGTGCAGAGCACGCCTGGGGTTCGCGGGTCACAAGTGGGCAGGGGTGTCACCACCACTGGGAATGCTGAGTAGTGGAAGCCAGCAGCCCTTTGCAGGCGCTGGAGGGTGTCTCCACGCTGGCTCAGACACTCGTCCCGGTCTGCCTGGGGTGTCTGGCTTCGAGCACTGGAAGTCCGATCACCCAGGCATCCCCACCATCATGGGCAAACAGGTGGTGGGTCGTTCCAGACGTAGTCTGGGCCAGGCAGGGGCGGCTGAGCGAAGAGGAGTCATGTGGCCTTGAACACAGGGTGCTTAATTGGTGCCACTTCCTAAACATCCGATAGCCCTGCACGCCAGAGGCCTCCCGGGGGGGTTGGAACCCCAGGGCCAAGGAGCAATTAGGTTTGTTCAACAGCAGCTTGTTGTGCAAGTACAGCAGGGGCTGTGTGGGGCTCCACCTGCAAATGGGGGCCCAGTGGTCCTTGCTGGTGCGGTTGGGGGACCGCCAAGTATGGGAAATGGGTGCCCAGATCATGAGAGCCACAGAGAGGGTGCTCAGCGTAGCGAGGGTGGCCCCTGGCCCTGACGTGTGGGTCAGGGAATGACCAAGGCTTGAGGAGGGCTTAGCCAGTCACAGCATGAGGGACCGGCAGCTGATGCAGCCTGTGCAGAGGCCCTGGGGCGAGGGGGCTGGGCCGTGCAGGGAGGGCTGTTTTGTGACCCAGCCTCTGGTCTGCCCTGCAGAATGCTCCGTGGGCACTGAATGTGTGCTCCGTGGCTGGCGGGGGGTAGGCCGTGTTCTGGAGACATCTATTTGGTCTCGTTGGTCCTCGCTGGTGTTCAAGCCTTCTCTCTGCTCGTCTGTCTCTGGCTCATTGTCAAAGGTGAAGGCTCTCGACTGTCCCCAGGTTTTAGGGGAAGCAAGTGAGGCTGGGGTTCGGAGCCCGGCGTCTTGCAGGAGCGCCGGGCCCGGGATGCCGGAAGCCAGCTCGCAACACTGTCTCCACCACGTGCCGGGACCCGGCTTTGGACTCGGCTTGCCCACCGGCAACGTGGGGATGCCAGTGCCCTTCCATGGCAGCTGCTCCTGTCCCAGCCGGGAGGAGCTTCAGGAGGCAGAAACAGCGGCCTGGTGCGGTGGGGAGCCTGGCCAGGACCCCCAGGCCTGGGTGGGAGGTTACTAAAATGGTCGGTCCATCTTGCGGGCACCTACACTGCGTCCTGCCTGGCCCTGTGATAGTGTGCCCATCACCGTGTGACCTTGAGCAGGTCACTCAGCCTGTCCAGGTTCAGGGTCCCGATCTGCGAGGACCGCTGCTCCTCGAGATGTGGAAGAGGCAGGCACACAGCGGGGGCCTGTGAACCCTGCAACGTCGCCGAGTCAATGATGGTGGCTGCTTGCTTTTGTCCCCCTTGCCCAGGCCAGCTGCATGCCGTCCAGCAACTGTGTCACTTCTACAGCGCGGTCAAGCCCAGCGAGGCCCAGTGTGTCGTCTACCATGAGTTCCAGCTCGCGCTGGCCCGACGGGTGGCCGACAAGGTGCTGGAGGGGCAGCTCCTGCAGACCATCAGCCAGCTCTACCTGTCCCTGGGCACTGAGCGGTGAGGGCTGGCCCTGTGGGTAGGGAGGACTTGCAAGTGCCCTGGGCCACCCTCCCAGGGGACCACTGTCTTCTTTAGCGCAAGGTGAGCTCTGAGCTGGCAGGCCTGGGGGTCGTCCTGACTAATGTTCATGACATTTGTGTTCCCAAGACGTGTGGCCTCTGATCTCTGCTTGCACACCTCCCCAGGGAGGCAGGGCCTGTGTTTCTGGGCTGTTCTTCCTGACATGGTCATGTCTGTCCATGAGCTGACCTCTGCCTGCTCTGTGGTGGCTCCACCGCCCAGCTCCGGGCCAGGGCATCTGGAACTCATCCATCCCCCCCGACACCCACACACACCTCTATGCTGGAGGCGTCTCATACACAGGAGATAGCCGACTGTCCCACCCGCTGCCCCTGGGTCAGGGCTTCCTGACCAGGAGGGGTAATCCTTGGCCCAGGCCACACAGCCCGCAGGCCCAACATGCCCTCCGGTGTGGAGACTCTCGGGAGAGCAGAGGAAGCCAGGTTTGCGAGGACTGGGACGGCCAGTCTAGGCCTCCACCCCTGCGCTCGGGCCTCAGTCTTATAGCAGGACCAATGGGCCTGTGCCCTAGACCATTGCATCCCAAAGTGGGGTCCCTGGACCAGCAGCACCCACATCACTGGCGAGCTGTTGGAAATGCACATTGTCAGGCCCCACCCGGACCTGATGAGTCAGGAACTTGGGGAACAGCACCCTGCAGCCCTCGGGGTGACTGCGAGGCTCACTCGAGTCTGAGACACTTTGGCCTAGATGATCTGTAAGCTTCCGCCCAGCGCTGGTGTTCCCCGCCGCACCCAGAGAGGTCAGGCGCCTGCGGGCAGAGGCAGGATAGCGTGCTCCCCGGCCCGCGGCTGACACCTCCCTCCCAAGGGCCTGCTTCGTCTTTGCTGATGGAGCAGTCCAGCCCGTGTCCCCCGGCTGGCCCATCAGCCCAAGAAGGGTGGGGCCTGCTCTCCATCCCAACACCCCAGGTCCGTGGTCATCAGAGTGGCCCTGGAAGAGTCTGGTCCCCTCCCATGCGGTGGCCGGCCTGGGAGGCTTGTCCTGACAGCCACGTCTGATTCCAGGGCCTACAAGTCGGCGCTGGACTACACCAAGCGTAGCCTGGGGATATTCATCGACCTCCAGCAGAAGGACAAGGAGGCATACGCCTGGCTGCAGGCCGGGAAGATCTACTACATCCTCCAACAGAACGAGCTCGTGGACCTGTACATCCAGGTGCTGGGGTGTGCACGCCTGCTCCCTCCCTCCCTCCCTCCCCCTCAACCTCTGTTGACTACCTCCTGCATGCTGGGTGCTGGCTCCCCGCTGTCCCTGGACCCCCACCTCCAGCACCTGCACAACAGTCAGCTCCTGAGGGCCAGAGGTGTGTGCCCTCGCAGGGGCCCCCGCCGTGTCGGTGCACAGCCAGAGCTTTATAAATGGGCACATGCTGTGCCTACTTGGCTGGTACACAGAAGACCTTGATTCGGCAGCTACAGCACGTCCCCTTTAAACATGACGTGATTTGGAACAAATTGGGGGGCTTTCGGTTTCGAGCCCCTGCTGCATCCCTCCCTGGGCCTGGGGCTGCAGACCTCAGATTAGGAGCTCATGGCTGAGCAGGGGACAGGCTCCTCAAACAATGTTGACTTCAGGCCCCAGGCTGCGGCCAGAGGGCCGGGTGCAAAAAGGTGCCGGCAGGTGAGCTCCTATCCTTCTGGGTCACAGAGGCTGCTGTTAGGTCTGCACCCCCCGGGGAGGGGTGTCCCAGCGCAGGGCTCTCAGGTGCAAAGGCCCGGGGGACACGGGCTGTGGCAAGTTCCGGGACTGTAAGCAGCTGGTGTGGCTGGATTGCAGGCAGGGGCGAGTGCACTCATTCACTCGACAGTATTTGTTGAGCACCTACTATGTGCCAGGCCCTGTGCCAGGCCCTGGATGTAGCAGAGAAGCTGACAGCCTTAGTCCTCTGGTGGGAAAGACAGGCAGACACGTGCCGTCAGGTGTTCCTGGGGCTATGGAGGCAAAACAGCAGAGTCAAAGGGGCCAGGACGCGGGAGCCCCAGGGAGGCTGGAGCAGAGCATGCCAGTCAGCTCTGCCCCGAACTCCTCAGCTGTCCACACCTGCTGCCTCCTGGGGCCTTACCTGGACGGCCCTCCTCGTAGGACAAAGGGCTTAAATGACCATCTCACTCCCATGGTGACAATGGTCCCAAATGCACAGGGCCAGCCCTCTGAGGTGTGTGAGGGGCGCGAGTCCCCCAGTGCACGTGTTCGTGCAGTCCGGGCACACAGGGCTGCTGGCGGGTCCCAGGGTGGCCGGGAGGTTCCCACAGGATAGGATGGCCCCCTTGACCTGCCGGAATGCTGCGAGTCTCAAGCAAGTCTCCGCATCCGCAGGTGGCACAGAACGCAGCCCTGTACACGGGGGACCCCAACCTGGGGCTGCAGCTGTTCGAGGCCGCCGGAGACATCTTCTTCAATGGGACTTGGGAGCGGGAGAAAGCCGTGTCCTTCTACCGGGTGAGCGGCCCCTGTGCGTCGGGGCAGGCGGGCCTCCGTGGGCGTCCCCGGGCGGGCAGCACCGGTGTGGCGGGGCAGAGGCTCCGCACCTGGAGGCAGGACCGCCCCTTGCCCCAACCTGGAGGGACAGGGAAAGCCAGGACTGTTGGAGGGTCACAGCTAGCTACAGGTTTACAGCACGCATCCCGGTCATCTCCAACAACCGTGGGCGGTGAGTCCATCCTCATTTTACAGATGAGAAAACTGAGGCTCAGGAAGCACCCAGCACGTCAGTGGGACCCAGTCTGCCTCCCGGGGAGCGCAGCTTCTCCCCTCCCGTCTGCCCAGCTCACCGCGTGCGGCTCAGCCCCGGGGTTCAGAGAAACGTGGCACTTTTAGAACATGGAGGGGTGTTGGACCCTCCTGGCCATGCCCTCGCTGCCCAGGAGGGAAGGGGCTGTTCTGAAGTCACATGTGGCCCTGGAGGTGTCAGCACCTCTCTGACCTTCCCTAGGGGATAGCATTGTGTAAAGGACCAGTGGGGGCAGGAAGCCCCAGCACGTGTCTGGGGCTCTGAGGAGGCCTGACCCACCCTCCTGTGTGGGCAGGACCGGGCGCTGCCCCTGGCTGTGACCACAGGGAACCAGGAGGCGGAGCTGAGGCTCTGCAACAAGCTGGTGGTGCTGCTGGTGGAGCTGGAGACGCCGCAGGAGGGCCTGGAGTTCGCACACGTGGCCCTGGCCCTCAGCATCACCCTGGGTAAGGCCCGCAGCCCTGCTGCCTGCAAGCGCACGCACAGATGTGTGGCTTCTGGGGTCTCCTAGCCAAACACAGTGACCGGGGGCTGTGTGCAATCCCAATCCCCCACTTCGCTGCACCCCCAAGGCCCACAGGGAGCAGGCATTCGAAGGCCCCCGCCGTCCCACACGACGTGTCCCCACGCATGCCCCACCCTGTGCTCCCAGGGAACCAACTGAATGAGCGCGTGGCCTGCCACCGGCTGGCCGGCCTGCACCACCGGCTGGGCCACGGCGAGATGGCGGAGCACTTCTACCTCAAGGCGCTGGCGCTCTGCAGCTCGCCGCTGGAGTTCGACGAGGAGACCCTGTACTACGTGAAGGTGTACCTGGCGCTGGGAGACATCATCTTCTACGACCTGAAGGTGGGCTCAGGGGCGGGGCCCAGGCCGTCCTCCAGCCTCACTTTCAGTGGCTCCCGGGGTTCCAGGCCTGACGTGACAAACAGGGGAGGTCAGCAGACTCTGTGAGCTCCCCCCGGGGGCCAGGCCCTGCCCTCCAGGGCTCAGGGTCAGTGGAGGAGGCTGGCATGCAGACCGGTGACGGCAGCAGTTGGGTAAAGGACAAAAGGGGGTGTCGTCAAGGGGGGCCTCCTGGATGAGGTGACTGCAATGGGTCTTAACAGTCAAGCAGGAGTTAGCTACGAAAATGTGAGGGAGAAGATGGCTTTCCGAGGGTGAGGGAGGGGGTCGCCCTTACCTCCCCCCACCACCGAGAACCATGATCCAAGATGCAGCCCAAATCCTGGCACCTCCTCTAGGAAGCCGGCTCCTGCTAGACTGGGCGGAGCTCTTCCTGGGATCCTGGGACACCTGTAAGCCACGTCACCTGCGTGGGGCGGGAACTATCATCTTACTTCACAGAAGGAAACCTGGGATCGGGATAGGGTGCCGCTTGTCCCCGGTTTCCAAGCAGGGACTCAGGTTGTGGGAGCCAAGCTGTGTGGCCGCCCTGTCAGCGCTAGACGGGCGGGGAGTCCCCAACCTCCACCGAGGTGGCCCTGGCTGTGTGCTGGCGACACCTGGTGGTCAGATATGGTCACTGCGGCCTTCTGCTTGTCAGATCCAGACAGTTCTGGGGGATCCCATGGACAGTGGTGACCACTGCAACTGAGCTTCACTGTGGTTCAAGCTCTGTGTGACCTAGACCCTGAGCCACCCGGGCTCTGTGGAGTCCAGGAGGGCGGGAAGTCCCAGGACTGTGGGGAGAAGGGGCATCTGGCAGATGAGGCTGGGGGCACGGACTGTGGGGTTCGAGACCCTGGCTCCAGGGCGGAAATGGGGAGCTACAATGAGCCTGGAGCACTGGAGGCACCTGGGGTAGCCGAAACGCCTGTGCAGGCCCACACAGAATTCAGGGTCTGAAAGGAGCCTGGGTCCCCTCTCCGGCAGCCCCCTGGGGCAGGTGGACTTCTCCCAGAAAACACCTAGGGGCTGAGTCCACAGGGACCTCCCTGGCGATGGCCTCCAGGGAAGCCCACCTGCCTTGGGCTGCAGCCAGTGGGGCCACCTGTGTGGGGTGGAGACGGTGGATGGCGGGTGTGGGAGCAGCCTCGGGGCGGGGGGCAGGCTCTGCGTGCTGTCCCCCCGCCCACCTGGGCTCAACTGGGTTAAACGCCACGTCCCCCCACCAGGACCCGTTTGATGCGGCTGGGTACTACCAGCTGGCGCTGGCGGCAGCCGTGGACCTGGGCCACAAGAAGGCTCAGATGAAACTCTACACACGTCTGGCCACCATCTACCACAACTTCCTGCTGGACCGCGAGAAGTCCCTGTTCTTCTACCAGAAGGCCAGGACCTTCGCCTCCGAGCTCAGCTCGCGCAGGGGCAACCTGGCGCCCCGGCAGGGCTGGGGGCGGGCGCCCTGGCTGGTTCCCGGCCACCCATCCTGAGGGCTCGTCCTTGAGGGAATGGGTCCCCGCGGCTCAGTGGGAGGGCCCGGGGAGCAATAAGCGCTTTCGCGGCAGCTTCCCCCAGCCTGCAGGCCCTCTTCCCTGGGTGGCCTCCTGGGGAGTGTCCAGGGACCAGGCCCCATCCCGGAGGCCGCCCTGCTGCTACACCTTGTCCGCAGGTCTGAGCGGTAAGGCCGTGAGTCCAGCTGACCCAGGCCAGGTCCCCTGCCAGCCACTCACGGTGTGGCCTAGCACATCACTCACCTCGAAGCCTGTCCTCGGGAGCCCGTGGTGGAATTCCCTGGGCATCGTGTGCCCACCCGGAGCCCCCCGGAGTGTCCGGCACTGTACCCTGCCCTTGGTCTTCACACTGCCCTGCGAGGTTGGGACTGTCCTCATCCCCGCTCACAGCTGAAGAAAGGGGCAGAGAGAGATTAGTGCCCTGCTCCCATCACACCGCAGGCCGGCAGGGGCGGAGTCCAGAGCCCAGCACCGGAAGTGCCGGCCTGCGGGTCCCTGCTGAGTGCATTGAAAGGCTCACCTGGGCCGCCCACCCCAGCCCTCCCCACCTGCTCCTGCCCTTCTTCCCAGCAAGCAGCCACGGGCCAGGAATCCCAACATCCCTCACGGACCCCCTCTCCCCGAGTTACGGGCAGGGAAACCGAGGCTCAGAGGGGCCGTGGGAGTCCAGGCGGTCCCCCCGCACCCAGCGTTGTTTCAAGCTTCTCCTTTTCTTTAATTTATTTTGTTACTGAGGTGAAATTAGCAAAAGATAAAATTAACCATGTAAAGTGACCAATTTGGTGGCATTTTTGTCATTCACAATGTTGTGCAACCACCACCTCCGTTTAGTTCTAAAACACTGTCACTGCCCCAAAGAAACCTGTGCCCACGAAACAGTTGCTTCTCACTCCCTGCCCCAACCAAGAACCTCATGTAACAGAAGGGGAAACTGAGGCCTGGAGAGGTACTCGCTGGTGGGGCCCTGATTCAGTCCGGGGTTGGTGCTGTGCCCAGGAGAGGTGGCAGAGCCCGGAGGCCCCAGCGGGGGAGGGCAGGGGAGCTCCCTCCATCCATCCCTCCTTCCTCTGGTCTGGGGGTACCTGGAGCCCAGAATGCGCCCTCAAAGGCAGCCTGCAGGCCCTTTAACGCCTCTCCCACCAGGGGGCAGCAGAGAGCTTCCCAGAACCCTTGCCTTCCGGGAGGAAGGACCAGGTCCCAGCAGAGCTGCTGACGAGCCTCTAACCTTGACCTCAAACTGCCTTCCCTGTGGCTGGGTCTGAAGGCGGGGAGGCGGCCGCACTGTAATTGAAAACACGAAGGCCCGATGAGCTGCCGCTGGACGCCGCAGAAACTGCCCGTCTCAATAACCCTGGGGACGCACGTCTCTGAGGTCACCGAGCGGTCACGCTGCGCCCCAGGCCTGGGCCTGCAGCCACCAGGAGCGGGTGGGACAGTGGTGGCGGGTTATTCATGCCCACCACCTGCCTCGGCCAACGAGGGCCTGGGAATCCGTCCTTCCCTGCCCTTCCACAAGCTGTCGTCCCCCCGCCCCTCCTGCCCCGGGTTCCACCAGGGCACTGGCCTCTGGGGACCCCACTGCTCTCAGACAGCAGATGTGGAGGTCTAGAGGGGGGACTTGGCCGTCCAACCCCGGGGTTCAGATCCCAACCCCCCACCTGCAGGCTGTGGGATGTGGGGGGAGTTTCTTCCTCTGAGCCCCGATCTGGTTACAAGCAAGCCCCCCACCAGGCCTAGGGCTATCGCTGCTCTCTCACAGTAACAGCACTTACCACCCCAGGAGCAGAGCCAGCGACCACAGGCTCCGCACCCCGAACCCAAGGCTGAGTCACTCTGGTCAAGTCGCTTAACCTCGTGGGCCCTCAGCCTCTCCTTCATCTGTAACTGAAGACAAAGCTGACCCCAGGGCTCGGGGAATGAGGACTGTGCTGGGCGCACAGTGGGGGCGCAGCCCCTGGCAGCCAGCCCCTGGTCTGGGGCCGAGGTGAGGAGCAGGCCAGTGGAGGCCGGGCCCCGGGCTGGCAGCCAGTCCCGCTCTGCCCCTGCAGAGTCCAGGACCCCCAGCAGCAGCCCCGCAAGCTCCTCTTTCAGCGCAGTGGGCGTGAGATGGTCATGTGCCTGGTACCTAGTAGGTACTCAGCCCTATGCACCGATAGGCATGCAGCCCCGAGGCTTCCCTGGCCCAGTTGCAGAAGGAGGTGCTGGTGTCTCCCTGGGTTTATTCCGTCACCTTCCCACACAGGTTCATTGTGCACCTACTGTGCGCAAGCTCCCCTAATTGCAGAGGGCCAGGTGCAGGGCTGAGCCATGTGGGGACTAGGGGGAAATATGGCCCTTCCTGGGGGAGCGCCTGGGACTGGGAATGATGTCACACTTGTTGCTGGGGGTCCATGGAGACTCTCCCATCCACTCCCCAAACAGAGAAGGAAAGCAACTTGCCTGGCGTCACACAGCGCCACCTGACTGCGTGGTATTGGCACTCCAACCAGCACCGCTCTCTCTACACTCCCTTCTCTGCTCCGGCTTCATCCAAGGTGTAAGCGCTGACCCAGGCCCAGGCTGGCCTGCGATTCGGAGGAGGAGCTTGAGGCTCAGAGAGGGATTAGACTCTCCCAAGGATGCACAGCGGCCACTTGTCATCCTCATCGTCACAGTGGAGCCACAGCAGCCCCCTCACCTCCGAACAGCAGGGCGGAGTGAAGGCAGTGGCTGCGCCTCAGTGGGAGGCTGAGCTCTCTCCCGGCCAGAGCTTCTCGAAGATGGGAGGTGGGGTAGTGAGGGGCTCCTCCCACGTGGATGGAGAAGTGTGTCTGGGCAACCCTGAGGGTGTGCTGAGGGCAGTTGGGAGCCCCTCAGACTCCAGTCTGCACTGGCCGTGACCCCAGCCGCACTGGGCGGATGAACTCACCACCCACTATGCGTCCCTGGGCGTCAGCGGCTGGCCCGCCGCGGGGGGCTGTCAGTCACAGGCCATGCAGCTGGTGGGACCTGTCTGCCGGCAGCACGGTGGGGGTCGGCCAGTTCATGGGCAGGACACGGGTTCAAGTCCAAGTGAGCAGTCCTGAGGCTTAGCTCTCACACCAGGAGTTAAGGGAGAGATAAAGGGAGGGCCAAGTGTCGGCCGTGGCTCTTAGCAGCCCTCCAGCACGCTGTGGGGCCTCAGGACGCCTGGGCCTCCCGCCCTCCTCCACTGAGCTGAGGACATTCTTCCGGCCCCAGGTGGGCCTGGGTCTCTGGGGCACCACTGTCCCCCAGGGTCAGCCATTTTCAGCAGCAGGCATGGCCCTGGTGCTAAAGAGGCCAACACACCCCCAGCCCTCCCCGCCC
>PVJL010019349.1:0-14057 GCA_004026885.1 Lyroderma lyra | reverse complement strand
GAACGGTGCCAGCCATGCATGGGGCAATAGCCCAGGGTCCCCAGAGGAGCGGTGGGACTAGAAGCAGCCCGGCATGCTTTGCTGGTTCGGTAATGCTCCAGGCACAGTTAGTGGGCTACGGGTTCCTCATCTGGCTTATTGGTTGGCTGGTGCTGTTCTTGTGGCGCCTCCCCAAGTTACCTCCTTTAGTTCTTACTGAAAATGAAAAGTAAGTGTTCTCCGTGGGGTGACTTCAGTGAGCCAAGAAGTATTTACTGTGTGTAAAGCACAGCCTGGGATTGGGGGTCAGCGGAGACCTCCTTTCTCCTTCCAGTAGCTCAGCAGAGAGCTGGCTCAGGAGGTACCGGAGCGTTGTTAAGGAAGGACTGCACCTTTCGGAGGAGATGGTTTCACTTCCTCCCCATCTGGCCCTGTGCAGCTGCTGGGCTTGGCCAGCTCATGTCAGATGCTGCACCACAAGGAACATGACCACACAGGTGAGCAGCATGCCACTGATCACGAAGTACTTGTCTTGGAAAGCCCACTTGTCTGTGAGCCGCAGCCCTGTTTTGGGCAAGTGCAGCATGTTAGCAATGTCAAGGATATTCTGACTCCCCTGGGGCAGACAAGGGGAGAAAGAAACACCAAGATTAACTCACTTGCCAATGGTAGATGATTGTCATTATGAGATGGGTCTTCATCCAACAGTCTCTTGGTCATGCTTAAAGCATATAAAAAGCAGCATCAACCATAAATATATCACTGTCATATGGGCAAATGACTCTTGATCAAGGTACCATAGCAATGCAAGGGGAAAAGAAAAGTCTTTTCCATCAATACTCTAGAATAACTGACTATATAATAAATATCACATATATGTATCATATACACTGTCTCATATATATCATATATTATGTGTAAAGAATAATGCTGAATTCATATTCTATGCAAAAATTAATTTGAGATGGATTATAGAATTAAACGTAAAAGCGAAAACTATAAAAAGCTTTTAGAAGAAAACATAGACTATCCAAAAACTAGAAACAATCCAGGTGTATATCACCAGAGGATGGATAAATACCTCATGATACACGAGTATTTGACAATGGGATACTGCTCAGCAATAAAAAGGACCTAATTACCAAATGCAACCATAAGAATAACCCTGGACAACATTCCTGAGAGGGAGCAGCCACACACAAAATAGCAATATGAATATACTTACTTACATGAAGTTCGATAACAGGCAAAACTAATTCATGGTGAAATAAATCAGAACAGTGTTTGCCCGGGAGGAGGGATAGACTGACAGGGAAAGGGAGTGAGGATCTGTCAGGGGCAATGACAAAGGTCTGTCTTGATAGCACGTAAGTTACAAGGTTGTATGCATTTGTCAAACTTCCATGACAATGAGATCTGTACCTCCTGTATGTACCTGATGCTGCAATAAAAATTTTTTTAATTAGAATATTTTATATTTAAAAAGGCAACATCATAAAAACTTTGTCTCTGCTTCCTAGCTCCAAATCCCTGCTGTCTGATTTCTGCTCTAGTTTTTACAGTAGAAGTTTTGGGGATCGTGCCGAGTACAATATGGGGTCCGTGGCCATGTTTAGGAGGTTTTGAAGTAGCCCAAGATGGAACAACAGAAACAACTGACTGACACCAACACGAAGATCTAAAACCCTTAATTTCGATGTCACCACCCACCACCAAAAACAAAAGGCCCTTTAATTCCTAAACCTCCCAGCCTGCCCTTCTCTGCCTTCTCATTTTCATTTTCAGTCACATTCGGTTTCTTATGAAATAACAAACATAAATGAGTGCTGGGCAGACCCCAAGTTACATCGACACACATTACCAACTGCATTTGGACAAATGACATCTAACCTGATGTTCCACAGCCATTTTTGAGATGAACAACGCATTAACAAGCATCTGAGAAGAGACAAGAGAAGCGAAAATGACACGAGGTGCCACGGTCAGGAATTCAAACCCACGTTCCGCCCAGACAGTGACCGAAAAGCCTCACCGAAAGAGTTCTCAAGTCAAACGTGATCATGGCCAGAGAAGACCAGACATGTGATGGCCACGTAGTGATGCTAAATGTTAGACTCTTGCTCAAGATTCTGCTTAGCTCTAAAAGCGCAGGTTATTTCCTCGCTGTTTGAAGTTCAAGTACTAAGCTTCTAAAAATTACCATAAATTTCAAAAAAAAATGTATTATTTTCCTTAATTTCCCCAAATCAAGACCCAGCTCCTTCATGCTTTCTCCCACATTCCTTTCAAATGGTTAAAGCCAAAAATTCCAACAGGTGGGGTGGGAGGCAGGCGGGAGAATCAAGAGACAGAAGACAGGTCGCAGCGGGTGTGCAGAGGAAACCAGATTGGAAACCTCACACCCCAGCCTCCGGCTGCATCACCAGGCTTCCCAGCACTCCCTTTCTGGTGACCGTGTAGGGGCAGGAGCTGCTTGCTACCCTTAGTGGTAGCGGGCTTTGGTAGGAAGCTAACACTAGCTTTAACGATAAGCTCTAACCCCTACTGGTCAATGTTGGTGTGACATGGTGAGTCCTGTCCTAGAAGGGTTTTACTGTTTTTCTGAGATATGGGAAGGAGGGCAGCAGTTCTCTTCAGATGGGGCAGATTAATCACCATATATCAGTTTAGGTTCCTGCAGGTGGCTGTTCTAAAATGGGGCAGTCGTGGAGCTGACAGAGTGTGCTTCAGGCCATCTGAAAGACTGCAGCTGTCAGCAGGAAGTACGTGTCACTCACGACTCGCCCAGCCTTCTCCCTGGTAATGTGGCAGAAATGTGCTAAACTCCTGTGGAGCTGATGGGCTCAATGTGGTTCAACAAAAACTAAGATAAAGCTCATGCTCCCTAGTGTCTGTTTCTCACAGCTCAGTGGCTGGGAGTGCTTCATGCACAGGGAACCACACCCTGATAATAAGCACAGCCCACACCCCATTATCCATCAGGGTTGATACAGAAGAAGGGCTGAGGCTGAAACATCACGACTGACATCAGATTCTCTGTAATGTCTCTGTAAACCACTCCAAGGGGGTTGAAGTCTCAGCCAATCAGCCGGGCTTCTAGCAATACCTGGGACTCAAGAGAGAGTGAAGAGTCCCTGGGGTGCAGCAGCACGTGCTCTAGTAGTAACCTGCTAATCCACCAGGGCGGCCCTAAGGCCCCGCCCCTGGGGGTTCACTTTCTGCATCCATGAGGTCTTGATTATAAGGCAGTCCACAGAAGGGGCCCGATGGGAAAACACCTGAGAGTGAGGTGCCTGAGTCCAGCCAGGCTTCCTTCTTACGGCAGTGGATTCTATCATAGAATTCTTTCCTCTAGTATTGGTTCCTCTCAGAGCAGCCGTCACTCTATAGCAAGTTCAGTAAATGGAAAAACACCTGGACATCAAAAGATGCCACATTATGATTTGTTGCAAGCACAAGAAACATCTACTAGCAAAAGAAATTTGGTTCCTTTTTGACTCAAAATTCTCAACCCAAATGCGAGGGCTCAGTCTCACCATCACAATGTCACAATTTGGGGATACGTAATCAAAACATAAACACAAGTACCAAACTGTTGGAGAGGCCAAAACAGGAGGCCTTCTCCCTGTCCCCCAGGAGGGTCCCCACCTTCAAGGTCAGCCTCTGGGCCCTCAGTTCCTCCAGAATACTGTGGCCACCTCCAATGAGGTCATCCATGACGTGGTGACTGTTCTGGAGGGAGGAGTTAAACGGCGGTTACTCATCCATTGGTATGGTAGTGTCAGAGTCCTGTGGAAGAAACACGGGCACTTGACGAACTGCTTGCTGGTCAGCTCCTGTGGTGCCAGCAGGTGACTGCTCTGCCTTTTGGCCAAGGCCATGCCAGGAGAACAGCCAGAGCAAAGGCGCAAGAATCAGAGGAACCTAAAGAGAAGGAAAAGCAAAGCAGACATCTGCAGTCGCCTCTGCTCACTTCCCTCAGACGGCTGCTCTCCCAACGGACTCCACCACACGCATCTTGCTAATTCCTGCCTCTGCATCATTACAGAGTTACTCTGTGATCTGGACAAACTTTGTTCCTTTGAGACCTCGCTGGACTTCTCTGAAAGGCTTTCTGACTACTCACTAACCCAGCTTGTTCCAAATGCTCCTTTACTTAGCTTCCCCTTAATACAGTATCAAATGTTTGCTTTTGTGCTTTGGCTATCTTATCCATAACTTACCCTTTAATTAGACTAAGACTCAAGAAGCTGTGCTTTCTGTTGATGGCCTAACGGTGTTCAGACGGGACTGTTCTGAGCAGACACGAAAAGTCTGTACAAAAGGGAAGGGAGACAAAAGCCAGTTCTGATCACATCTTTCCACTTTGCACGCTCATTACTTAGGTTCACTTTTCCTCATTCAAACCTTCCAAGAGAGTTACTATGTTATCCCCATTTTAAAGGTGAAGAAACCAAAGCCCAGAGGTGAAGAAAACAAAGCTCAGTCCAAGTCCTCACAGAGCTACTAAGAAGCCCAGCAGGACATGGATCCCAGGACTGAATGTGGAATCTGCTCTCTTAATCGCAATGTCAGGAGAAACACCACGACCAATCCTAGGCTCTAGCTTTACACTGAAGTGGACTGTACACAGAAACAAGTCATGACCAGCCGTCGTGCTGCTCTCTTTCCCACCTCCACACCATCACAAATTCTTTTGCCAAGCAGGGCCATTTTTACCACTTTTCATCATCACAAAGCTTCACTGCTTAGGTTCAAAATCATTTTCATATACACATTTTCAATCCCTCTGCTACCACAGGAAGGAGTCATAATTTTTTCACAAGCTTTATTCTCAGCACCTTAAATGCCGTTCTGCATACAGCTAATGCTCACAGGGTCAGAAGAATCCAGTGTTTGCATGAATCAGAGACTTCATTTATTTGGCATTTATCGAATGTCTTTTATATACAAATCTTCCTTACCCTTCCACCTGAATGGGTAGAGCTAATGGGCCATTATCGATCTTTCAGAAAAATGTATGATAACTCCAGATCACAGAATAATGAGGAAGAAGTTCATTCAGCAAGTCAATTTTTATTAAGGGCCCACTGTATGCACAGCATCATACCAGGCTGGTAAGACACAAAATAATTCAGAGCTATCATCTGTGGCCTATAAAATGCCTGAATAACCAGTGCCATAACTATCAAAACCTCACACATCTTTTAGTGTGGCGTATAGTTCATTGGGCTTATGAAAGTTGGCTATGCTTACCATTACTCTACCGGCACGACTTCATCACACTTTTGAGTTGTTAATCATTGTCACTTGACTGCTTACTCTAGAGAAACAAACTATGAAGGCACATTCTGAAACACCTGGGTGAAGTGTGAACACAGCAAAGAGAGTTAAATACCTGCAAGGTGGAAATCGATTTGAATTCTGATGGTACACTTAGAAAGCTAAGACCTCTTTAGAATACGAACATCTCTATTGAAACATCAAAATACAACTTCCCCACCCCCCAAAACCCACCTTATTTGCTGGAATATATTATGCAGGACACAAAAAAGGCCAGTATGAGCTCCAGCTCCAACATGCCATTATGACCTGCGCTCATAACCCACCCCACCCCAACCCTGGCTTATGGGGGCGTGAGCAGTGAAAGTACGAGATAGGAGCTCCTCTCGCTGTTCCTCCTGCTGGTCCCTTGTGTATCGCTGATGCTAGAAGTTTCTGAGAGCAGTCTGCAAGTGCTGGACATCATACTTTAACTGGTCAACATGACTAGAATTGATAGATTACATTCCAGGAACCCAGGGTGACACAATTTGTGCTCACCTGGCTTTGTATTAGAAAAGAACACATTTCCTTACTTCTCCCCATATCACTCCATGCTATGCTACCCCCCAAATAATCCAATTTTGATCAATGATGTCGAAAATAAAGAAGCAGGGTGTGGTTAAAGTTGGGCTGTAGCACAAGAGATTCCAGCATTTTTACTTAAATACCTGCTGGTCTCTGCTTCTGAATGCATGACAGGTAACAGGTGACAGGAAGCAGGCTCAATGACTTCTTCCTGACCTTCTATGGACTATATCGCTCTCTTGGAAGAAGCCCAAGGGCGTCTTTGGAGTAAAATGTCAACCAAGTTTCATAAAACTTTTGGAAGCAGGGGCTGGGTTGGAGGCAGTGAGAGTGGTTTTAATTTAATTTCATGGGGGCGGGAGGTATTTCATTACATATAGACTGATGGAAGTGATTAAGAGCAAGATTCATTTCAACCAAGAATGTAGTGGGAACTGAATGGCAGAGTCAATGCCCTGGCAAGATTTAGGCCTCAGGTGGCTGTGGGTCTGGTCACAAAATAGTACTGGAGGCAGAATTTCAAAATGACACCAGTGACGTAAAGAGACACAAGGCTGCTGAGCCACTAGCCTCACAGACTTTTGGAGAGTATCCCTCAAATAGAACTGTACCCTTTCAGGGACTTTATCTCCTTCAATGTGTAAATGGATTTCATACTATTTGAAGCCTCCCCGAGGAGAAAGTCCTGTTTGCGGGGGCTGGGGTGTCAGAGCACTCACAGTTTGGCATTCTGACTTTTGTTACAGGGCTACTACTTGCTGGACAAAATCTCCAGACGTTCTAGATGGCTGAATATCTGGTCTATGCTTGCTTGGATTTCATTTTCTACTACTACACAAAAAAGAAAGAAGAATAATTGCTAGAAAAGAGACAGTGAACTTAAATTTAAATGACAAATCAAACATCTTTTTTCCATATCCAGTAGACTCAAAAATGCCTATTTCAAAAAGAGAAAAGTACATGCACTATTGAATGGGAAAATATTCATGTTATACTAAGTGACTTCTGTAAATGTTGTTTCAAATATACATATAGCTGTTAATATCATAACAATGCCAACTTTTTAACAAGCTGAGGGAAAGCCGTAGAAATAAATTTCCTGCCTTTAGAAAATGAAATGAACACTTAAAGCTTGCCCAAATAAAATTTTTATGCAAAACACAGTATTTTCTGATACAGAATGAGGTCTCTTTTCCTTTGAGATTGTTCTCAGATATAGATTATAAATATCTAGTAAAAAGGCTGCCAAATGAATTCCCTACAGTAATGAAGTGTTGGTTATTTTAAGCTCAAAGGGGAAGATCAGTAACTGAAACAGGGAAGAGTTCCCTTAAGGCTTTCTGTAAGAATGGGTGGACTGATGCTGGAGTCCCTAAAACAGGCCAAGTATCAGGAGGAAAGGCCCAGGACAGAATCCAGGGGTAAGCACAGTCCTTTTCCTATCCCTTGTGATAAAAAGTCCAGACGACCTCTTGTCCCTTTCTAATCATGTAACACGGAGCTCGTTGGGGTGAATGAACAGAAACTACACTGCACAAGAGGAGACGTGCGGATTGCTTCTGGCCCCATAAGGAGATGACAGCGAGGTCAACAGGCTCGATTCACTAACAAGTGCAGGTTAGAACAAGGTGGGGCGCGGAACCCAGAGAAGAGGTACTGCTGAGGCTTCGTGGAGGAGACGAGAAAACAGGAGGAGTGGGCGCAGCGAGTGCCAAGGAGGAGGAGAGGAGACAGCTGCTGCAGCCTGGGGGTGGGCAGAGTGCGCCTGACCCACTGGGAAAAGGCCCGCTCCTTATACTAGGAAAGAAACTAAAAACACTCAGCAGCTCCGTTCTCCAAAGCAACCATCGTGTGGAAACTAAACTAGTCACTGTTGCTATTCGTTTCTGAATAATCCTCCTACAAAAACCACAGCTCCCCGCTCAGGAGAAATGACCAATTCCAGGTAAACATCTGTGACTTCCTCTGGAGCACAGTCCATGAAGGACCAGGTGAGAAGACTGAGACAGATGGAGGAAAGAACTTCCCCTCCCACGGGCCACGGCAGCTTGACTGGAGGGGCAACGGGGGTGAGACCTGTGGGATTCCAAAGGGCACGATCCGGGAAATCAGGGACTGCCATCAGGTTTTCTGTGCCCTGACAACAGAGTTCAGGCCACACTGAATCCTTAAGCCCCTGAAGAAGAAATGCCATCAGGAAACCCGGCCATGAGCGCCATCAGAGAAAGGACTCTGGTTTCCAGAGCTAATTAATTACTCACAGAGCACAGGCTGTTTGTCTGCCATCTCCAGGTGACCCTGGTGAGACTGGATCTTGTGGACCTGCCTGGCAAAGGAAGAGGGAGGGAATGAGTGACACGGGTAATCAACAGCACTTCAGTCAGAAAAGACAATTTTCTGATGCCAACAAGTAACTGATTTAAACTGACAGCAGCACGGAACTATAAAGTTTTACGTGGCACTATAGGCCACATGTTTTGGTTTATAATATTTTAACATTAATATTAATAACAATACTGATTGGCAGCATTTATTGAATGTTTGCCACATCTGAGACATTCTGCAAAGTCAATAATCCCATGAGGCAAGTACTGTTATTATTCCCACTTTATAAATACGACAACTGAAGTCCAGAAAGGTTATGAAACTTGTTCAAGGTTGCACAGCAAGTGATACCTTCAGTCTGGAACCAGCCACTCCCTCCCTCTGTTGTTTGGCCCAGTGTACTGAGCACAGGTCTGTAAGTAATGTTTGCACTCTCCTGGGTCCATGCATTCGTTTTATATTGCCAGATATATTTACTGTTTGTGCCAGCTGAAACCTGACAAGATACTTGAAAGGATTTTGCAAATTACGATCAGGAATGTAGCCAAATTGGAAGCTGATATTCAAAGCTTGATAATATTCTTTTAGGCCTTCTGCCCTAAGCTACATGGGACAGAAAAATTCCCATGTAGGTGGATGGTTGTGTCAGTCCTTTGAAATATTTTGGCAGGAACCCAATTCTTTGACAAATTAAGAACAACTGTCTTTGTTTTATAAATTTAGTCTTACAGTACCAGAGGTGTAGCTCCAGAAACTACACAAAGCCCATCAATCTTTTTCATTAGTTCCCAAACTTCCCCAGTTTATCTTAAAAGACTTGTAAATATTGACATTGAGAAACCAACATCCTTCTTGGAAGAACTTACATTCCTTCCCTATGACTTCGAGATGTAAATGCAAGACACACTTCAGGAACATAATTCTGGTCAGAGGGAGAACAAAAGAAGCAAAGGTCATTTGAAATTTAGGTGAATGAAAAATTACGTATATTCTCCACAAATACTAGTTACCATAAGGTCTCTATTTGCGTCTGTTGTATGTTTCTTTGTGTGCCTGTGTATGTATGTTGTAGATATGTGATATTTTTCTACCTCTGGATGGTATTGCCAAAATTGATTTGTAAAAGAATTCTATTTAAGTGGGTTGAAGGTCAAGTGCTTGTAAAGATTGGCTATACCAAAACTCTTAGAATTATAGAGACTAAGCCAAATATTTTTTCCAGTTCATGTGATCAAAGATAGCCTAGTTTAAGTTTGTTAGTTTAAGTGAAGTGGATGTGTCTTTAGGGCCAGCAGTATTAAGCATAATACTTTCATTCTAAATAAGTTAACTAAACGTCAAATAAGTTCATGTTGAGTCACAAACCTTGTCAGTAGGAGAAATAGCTTGGGATGGTAACTGACTTTGTCTAATGTCTCAGGTAGTCTTTAAGGGTAATCTAAACATAAATGTTAATAAGTAGCACATTAAATAGATGTGCCATGCTGAGAAATTTGTTTGGAGAAAGGATTTTCCAAAAATTATTAAAAGTACTTAATAATTTGCCAAGCTAGTTTATAATTGCTCACTTCTTAGTTTTCACTAGAAATTAAGGTTCCTAAAGGTTAAGGATTTTAACTAATATATGTAATTAAAGCTACTAAAAATAATGAGGGAAATAACTTTGCAAGGAAAGTAGGATGTGTTTGGCTAAAAAGGTTATGAGGTATGGAGATACATTTTTGGTAAGAGAAATGAGAGGTTTTTTGTCTAAACTAGAACTTCTGGTTGTGAAGGACAAACTAAGCATACATATAAAGTTGAAGAAAAAATTTTACCTAGTCAAGTTGGATAAAAATTGAACTGATACTATAAGAGTTTAAAAATAAACTTATATATCAATAATGTCCGTATGCTTAAGTAAAACTAAAACTTGGTTTTCTTCCATGTGCTAAAAGGACAAAGTTTTCTTGGACTGCATTGTTCTGTCCTGGATAAGATATTGGGAAAAGTTTTCTGCCTGGAGAGCAAAGATTTTATGTCTTCCCAACTGCTTCACATTGTCTTCATTAGGTCTTTGATTGCTTAAAACCAAGCTGTCCTAACATTAAAGGAGCTAAGTTTTGTTCTGAATTATGTAACCCTCTGTATTTGCCTTTGAAGTATTATTTCATAATGATCTCTGATCCTGTTTAGTCAAGTGTCCAAACTATTAATGGATATATTTTTTGTCCATTGAAGAATTTTATTTGAATGCATGTCCCAGATCCCTGGAAAAAGAATCCCAGGATTTCCCCTCTTGTGTGTGTTCATCTTGTTTATTCATGGTTTGTGATGCCTGCTGAGGCTGTCAGGACAGTGAAACCAAACTGGCAGAACAGGAGCAGGTTGTTCTGCCATTTTTGTGGATGTTGAGTTGCACATCCAAACTGGGGCTGATCGCGCCACCCTTGTGCCCGTTCACAAAAACTTCCTTAGCTCTGGATCACCAATGATGCCAAATTCATCAATGTAACCATGCTTCATCATCACAGTTAGAAACTGGGTGACGACTTGGACGCACAGCCTAGTAAGAACCTGGTATTTGCCTCTCTTTTCAGCTCTTACGAACGTCAGTCAGGAATTCATGCACACCACTATGGAGGCACAGAAAGATGGCAGAAAACACCAGATTTTTAATATTTTTTGACAAACTTTAGCAAATCAAAATCCTTTTCAAAACAGCCTTTTCAACCCCAAACTAACTTTGAAATTTCCCAAAGGAAAATGTATATAGTCTCTCGCTATATAAAAAGGGAGATGTTGAACTAATTAGGTTTATTTGATATGTTACATTATGGCAAAAATGAGAAGCATTATCAAAAGAGAAGTAACATTAAGTCTTTTTATGTTATAGCTGGATAGGTACCGTATTTTGCTGTGTATAATGTACACCCAGATTTTGGGCCCAAACTTTCAGGAAAAAGGAAACCTTTTGGTTTAATTTTTTTCATTAAAATTTTGATTTGTTTAATTTTGGTACTTGTTTTTTGTATTATAAAGGAATTTAGCATTTATTTCTTAACATAACTCATATATGAAATATAAAACTGAAAGCAATGAAGAAACAAAACTCATGGACACAGTCAATAGTTTAGTGGTTACCTGAGGGCAATGGGGGAGGGGGAGGGGGATGAGAGAGAGAGAGTCAAATATATATGATGGAAGAACTGACTCTGGGCAGTAAACACACAATGCAACACACAGACGATGCACTGTAGAACTGTACACCTGGAACCTGTGTAATTTTTACTAATGTCACCCCAATACATTTAACAATAAAAAAGTTATATTCCAGGGTTCTATTTTGTATATGGATATCATTATTGATTTCTAGAGTTACACTGTTAACTCATAAATAAAATAATTAAAAATGTTTATATAGATGTGGAATTAGTTCTACCCATGTATAATGCACATCCTTACTTCTTCCTCACAAATTTGAGCAAAAATGTGGGCATTATACATGGCAAAATACGGTATATGTTGTAAGTGTTCCAGAAACTGTGAAATTCCTGGGACCTGACCTTTATGGAGGTTATCATTCTTGAGATGATGAATGAGATGAATGATCAGATGGCTGGTGCACAGCTGGGCTTTGCCTCACGGGTTATCTGACTGTGCCCCTAACTGTCCTAGAAAGGAGGCGTTCATAATTCACTTTGACAGATCCCTACTTCCCTGGTTATGAATGAGTACCAACGATGTTATAATCAGAAATTTCTCCTTAACTCTTGAAGATATTCTAAAAATCTATGATTAAAGCAATAGTTGCCCAGCAAAAATCCTTAGACTCTGGTCAAAGTTGTTCTTGATAATAGAATAGCCCTTATTATAAATCTTTAGCTGAGCGAGCTGTCCATGCTGTGGCCAACGCCACCTGCTGTGCTAGATTAGCACTTCTGGGAAAATTGAAACTCAAAGTCAGGTACTAACACCATTGATCAAGCCACTTGGTTTAAGAGGGTGACTCCAATGAGGTGTTTCTGATCAGTTTGGGTCTTGGGGACTATGGCTCTGAAATGTGCTCCAAATATTGGGAATTATCCTGCTTCGAGTTATAATAATCTCCCTGGCAAGCTGCGTACTCTCAAAACTGTAACACGTGTTTGTAGCCACTCACTACCAAGTACATAAATGATCTCCTTAACACTGGAATGATACTTAGAAAAGGAACAAAGAGAATGACCAATTTAAGGATCATGAAACTGAAGCTGTGGCCTGTGAATACATCACAGGTATTAATCAAAACATCACGACCTGTGAAATCACACAGAGAATCAGAAAAAACCACAGTAACCAGAGCAGTAGCTAAAAGTGGCACAGAAATGCCTTAATTTTTGATCAAATTTGTCAGGCCGAGAGTTTGATCAAAATGGGGAAATTTTTATAAAAGCAGAAGTAACAGGCTCAAAATAAAGTCATTTTTCCCCAGACAGCAACTAAGACTTAATTGTTTTCAGCTTATTCTATAAATGTGACCTTTAACCTGTCATTTTGAAATTTCCTGATTAGCAATAGTGAGGCGATCTGCATGATGAAATCCCTGCCATCCCTCTGTCTGGAATACCCTTCCTCATAAGAATGATTTTTAGTCCATTCCTTCTCCCACACTTTCCTGTCTTCCCTCAGCTTTGTCAAGCACATTTGCATCTTGCTTCCTCCTTGGCCTGGGACTTGGTTCTCAGACTGCTATCATCCTGTTTGAGTTGTGGTACAGTAGTTAGTTACGGAGGCCATTAGCCTTGAAAAAGAAAAAGGACACTTTTATTGCACCAAGTTAAAAAAATTGAGGCACTGATCTGGTCGCGTGACCCTCTTCCCTGGATTCACATCACACTGGATCCTACATTGCTAGCATACCAGCAATTGAGCTCAGGATCCTGGACCAGGATTCTGATCCAGACAGATCTAAGTCCCTTTATACTTAATTTCCATCAGTTTCCCCATTTTTTGTAGCACCCCGAATGTGCTGGGACCTCTCAGACAGGCCCTGCACACATAAAGGAATAATTTCTCACAAACTTGGAAAAAGGCAAAATCATAACTGCTTGGCATTCCAAAATCATGGTGGGGCATTTTCCAATAAGCCTGTGTGGGTCTCATGTGATATGTTTTCAAATACAACTTTGTGGTCAGGATCTGTTTGGGCAACCATTCAGGACAGCCTGATCCTCAACTCCACCGAGTTCCCAGTTTAGCAAGGACGATAAAATTAATATAACCACAGAGATAACTATTTCAAAATAATCATGATGAGTATCAGGAAGGAGAGTTACAGGATGCAATTAAGACCATTAAGAGGTCCTAGTCTTAACCTCATCTACACTGTTGGGAAAGTCTTCCCTGGGAAGGAAAATGTAAACCAACTGGTTCAACAGTAACGAGCCAGGTGCAGGGGGCAGAAAATGTGTGTAAGAACATTCCATGCAGGTAGAACAGCACATGGTAGTACACAGAGAGAGACAGGAAATATGATGTGGAGGTACAGGGAGAAGATAGCTGTGTAATGCCAATGATCACTGCAAGCATCGGCACTGAAAATTCTCTGGAGGAGCCTTTAAGGAGCCCCTAACCAATCTCCATCAGCTTCTCAAAGTAAAGAATGTTTTAAAAATTTAATTTTGACAAACAATTTGAAAATAATTTCCCAAAATCTTTCTTCCACTCCTATTGCCTCTCTAAAGCCCTATTGTATTTTTTATATACCCCCAAGAGGACAGGATTACATCACAGAAATGCAAGCAAATTCAAATTAAACCACAAGCATCACCTTTTGAGAAATGTTCTGGAGCCACTTTCTCATTAGAGAAATTTCCATTGGCTCTTCCGCTTTGACTCTTTGGCTGGTTTTTCCACACAGCCCCCCCCCGCGCCCCCCCCCC
>PVJL010019348.1:0-14057 GCA_004026885.1 Lyroderma lyra | reverse complement strand
GTGTGTGTGTGTGTGTGTGTGTGTGTGTGAGTGTGTGTGAGAGTGTGTGTGTGTGTGTGTGTGTATACAAGTATCTGTGTTTTATAATTTTTTTAACATTTCTGAAGGTTTAATTTTTTTTAAATAAAAAGAGAAAGAGGGCAGCGTTCACATTAGACCGCGCTGCTCCTCGTGTCAGCTGAGAAGACTGGAAAATGACTGGGACGGTTAAGTTTACGTGCCAACTGCCCTGGGCCAAGGAGCGCCCCGAGTGCTGGCAGGACGTCATTTCCGGGGTGTCTGGGAGCTGCTTCCAGAGGAGATGAGCATTTGAATTGGGGGCTCGGTGGCGTCCTCTCCCCAAGGTAGGCGGGCACATCCCATCCATCCAGGGCCTGAGCAGCCCGAAAGGGCAGAGAAAGAAGACTTTGCCCATTTGTCAGAAAGATTCTGGTCAGTTTGGGTGAAAAGTGAGGGAAATGGCCTGAACGTAGGAAACTCTTTAGAAAAGTCTGGTTACAGTGCTATTAAAAACGCCTTGACAACAACGAACAGAAGTCACTTTAGGCTTTTGGAGTTAACAAAAATGTCATTCGACATCAGAGAGATAAACTAAAATTGTAGCCTAATATATAATTTTTTAAAGTCTGTGAAAATCTTTTGTGTGGTGGATAATCAACGGAGGAATCTTGTCCCCCACAAAGAAGAGCTACATAATTCATTAACCCACGTTATACCTGCCTCCTACACAGCCACGTGTAAGACAAAGCCCTCAGCAACGTTGCAGTCTACTTGAATATATAGGCCTACAGGCAAAACAATTATGTTATAGGGAGTATTGGGTAAGTACATATAATCGCTACATAATTACAAGGAACAATAATTTTCCCAAAACAATATGGTGAACATGCAGCAATAGCAACACTACATTTTGTTATGACCACGGCCGTTCCAAAGGCAGATCTATGGAAATGAAGGCACTAGTCCCAATTAGTGTCCGACCTAGGTCCAATCACATTTTCAGTAGCTGCCTAATGAGCAAAATAATGCAAAATGTCTTTTAAATTTTGGAGTGATAGTTGCACACCCAGGAAATAGCATTTAGGAAACTTGTCAACATTAATATAAAAGCTGTTATGTTAAGTTCTGATTGTGGCATTTCTTAAGAAAAGCATCTAATCCGTATAATTAAACTCTTCTTTTTTGCCAAAATCATTTAAGCAGATTATTTGGGACAATGTCACATCGCATGTTTCCTAAAGGAGGCTACGCGTATGACAACCGTTTTCATGGGGATTGCCCAAGGATTGTCCAGCCATCAGCCAATGAAATCAAATAGCAGACGTGAGGTGAAACCTTCGTATATCGAGGACGCTATTTTTTAAATAAACTAGACAAACATCTAACTAGAATTCATGACCTGAGAACATGTTATCATAACATTTTCTTGTCTATTTCCTCATTGTTTACTGAGTATGAATCAAAAAGTTTTAAAATTTTATACATTTGCCGTTAGCACATAACCTTACGTATCATTTTCACCTACATGAGCATTCGTGTGAAGAGCAGGTTTTAGTGTCCAATATCGTCTGTATTAATTTTCACTAAGCGACTAAAACCTCTAATTTACTATGGAGACAGAGTGATAGCGGGCTGTATTTATTCAGTGTCTTCATACTTTCATTACTACATCTAGGCTCTCTGATGGGGCCCTTTGACTCAAGGACTTTCAGTGGCCTTGCAGGATTTTGCTGTAAACGCTCTGCGATCTGCAACCTGTCTCTCTTGCACAGAGATCAGACCAGCCCCATTGTGTGACAGCTCTCCCAGTCTCCTCTAGTTTCTTCTCATGGATGTAACCTCCAAAAAATGTCTTGCAACTTCAATCCCGTCGTGGTGTGTGCTTCCTGAAAGACCTGGACTGATAGATACAGTTATCATTTGGAGTGACTTCACGAAACATGGTATAGAATGGACCTAGAAGGAGTCTCAGAGATCGTTTCATTTCACACGGGCAAGGGTAGAAAAAGGCCTGGGGAGGCTGAATGAATTTTCCAAGCAGACATTTTTATTCAGACAATCCAGGACTAACTCTACCAATTGACCCTTTGTTTTATTGGAAACCTGGTAGTAACCAAACACAACCATAGACAGAAGGTAAATGATGTACTTAAGCTGGGTGGTGACCCTCTCACCTCTGAGAAGAAAGCTCAGTTATTTTAGCATTAAGGATGCTTCCCAGCATTCCTATAACCAAGTTATTAGAGTATCATTGCCCAAAGGAAAATAATAGAGCTCTAAAGTCTCTCTTTGGAGACTCTATTCTTTCTCATAAAGATCCTAAACAATATGACCTATCGTTTAACACTTTGGACAGATTTATTATCCTGAAGATTCTGTTTTAGTTCAGTGCACAATCATGACATGTAATATTTTCTCATTGATAAAATTATCCAATGGATATGTTGATAATTTCTTATAAATCAGTATTATCAAGCAAACAATTACACGTTTAATTTCCAAGAACAGTTACACCAAAGAACCAGACAGCTTAGAAACAAATCCATTCGGCACCGCCTCCTTGCACCGAGGTGTTCAATATTTACTTCAAAGTCTGACCCTCCCTTTAAAGACAGAACTCCACAGAACAGATGACAGGAATAAGTCACTTTTCTGGAAACGTCTGCTCTGCTCTATAAAATACCCTTTCCTCTTTTGAAAAGTTTTCCATACACACAAAAAGAGAAACACTATTTTATGTTTTATAAAATGCTTCACTCAGTTTTATCACTCTTGAGTATTTCTTAAAAAATATTCTATTTAATAAAAATATCTGTACTTTCTGGATTAAAAGCATATGCTGTGTAACATAAAATACGTATTTGACACCTAAGAACATCACTAATGCTCCAAAATAAGAAAAGGTAAACTTGCTTATAACCGGAGCACCAAAATTCACTCAACAATTTCTGATTCCGAAGTTACAACTCAATTCCCCCTTATTTCTTAAATGTAAAACGGAAGAAAAAGGAACCATCCCCCCCAAATAGCCGTGATATTAGATGAACCAGAGTGCCACATTATAAATTCTCTCAAACCGTAGTCTTACTAAAATAAATAGATAATTTTACGAAAGAAATAGCTTAGTGTGAATTGCCATTTTAGTAAGTGTATTTGAACTCAGAAATGGCTAGCTATTTAATATAATTCGTGGCGAGGCTGTGGATCAGAGTTCACACAGCAGTCCTGTGGGATGCACAGTCCCACGCTCAGTGACAGGCCGATACAACAACCCTCAGAGGAGTTCAGTACTTTGCCCCAGGTCATGCAGCTCCTTCGCTGGGGGGCTGAGACATGAGGTCTTGCATTTCTAACTATGTATGTATTCCTCCCCCTATAATGCTGATTTCAAAATTGGGTTCTGAGTATTATTGCTCATTGTTCTCACTGAGAATTTGTTTTTATTCTTTCATTTTTTTCAGTTTTATTGAGCTATAATTGACATACAGCTACACACAATGTTAAGATGTACCAGAGAGATTGCGTTTGGATTATCATATAAAACTGATGGCTAAGCATATTCTGGATGGTGGGGATGGCCACCTTATTACTGATACGTAAATCTAGTGCTTGCCTCTGCACCTGTGTTTATGATCACATTGGAGCCAGCTGATTCAAGGTCATATATCTTAGCTCAGCTAAAAACAACAAAACTGTATTTAGTGTCCAAGTGATAACTTCACAGCAAGAGCGAACGAAAGAGGCTGTAAATCCAGGAGCCGAGGAAAGAAGAACGATCACCCCTCTTATGACACCATACTGAAAGAAGAGTAGCAATATTTTATAGTGATCGAGGAATTATTTTTATTTTAAGATCCATCCATATTGCATGCATCAACAGTTCATTCCTTTTTTTTTATTGCTGAGTAGTTTTTCATGGTGTGTCTGTACCACACATTGTGCATTGACCATGATGGACATGTGGATCGTGTCCAGTCTGGGATTTTACAGATACAGCTTCTGAGCATCGGTGTAGCACTCTGGGTGTGGAAATGACGCTTTGGTCCGGGCTGCGTGCCGTGAGGGCCCGCGCCGTCCGCTGGGGGAGTCGTTGCTTTCCCGGAGATGGGATCGCCCGCGCGTTGGCTCCCGTTTTCCTGGACGAGGCCATTCTGTGTTGGAGTCATTCTGCTGGGATTGTTTTCAAAATGCTAAGTAGGCGCCTCCTGAACTCCAGAGACATTTCATTTGTATGTCTTGTCTTCAGTCCCTCCCCCCTCCTGTGTACACTTGGTTCTAAAGGGGAAAGTAAATGACAAAACAGTAAATACAAAACCTCTGCTAAGCAGCTCTGTTTCTGTGCAAAGTCTCTTCGTCTCCCGGGCTTTGGCAAACACACCGAGGGGCAGGGACGAGGACACGTCTCTCTGCACCATCACCTGTGCCTTGGGACTGCAGCGCCGGCTACGTGTCTGTAGGGGACAGAGGGGAATGTGGGGGGAAATGCTGTGAAACATCATTCAGCAATTTGCGAGTACAAGTTTAAGAACAGCGTCTGTAGCTACAGATTTAGGCAGCATTTTAAGAGAAACAATGATAAGAGTCAGTGAGGTGGTTTTTTTTTTCTTTTGGAAAGCAGTCCACGTATTATTACCTAAATTTAAGAGTCATTACAGGGATGCCTCAGTGATTGTAATCCACGTTCCGAAGTGAGGCTTGGCCAGTCAGGGACTTTATAATCCAGACCAGATAACCGTGACCATGACGTACCAGGAGGCAAAGGTGATGCTTGGCCTGTTCAACAACAGGAACGCGATCTGAGGGTACAAACAAGAACACACCGTGGCGAGGCCGTACGCATGGACCCCAGCCGAATGTCGGCTGTGACGCAGGGTGCTTACAGGGTGTCAAGTGCAATCATTTTCCTGCTGTGCTTTAATTGCTGTAGTTCTGCACAGCAAAGTCAGTAGTTTTCATTAGTAGAGGATTAGCACCCATCTGAAGCCTTGTGTGTGCTGGGCTGTTACATTGCGGCCGCCGTTGCCTTTGGCCTCGTGTCCTGCACGTATTCCGGAAGAAGGGGCCGTTTTGGAAAGCAGAACAAATTCAGGTTTTCATTCCTCAGGCTTCTAACGTCTATTTCCACAGGTCTACTATTCGGCTTAGAAGGGTCTCTTACCTAAATTTGCTAACAAACCGAGGGCAGAGAGGATGACTTGGACGTCTTAAATATGTTCCAGGTCATTTGGAACTGGGAGTCGGACCGTAGGAAAGCAGGAGGCTTTGTCTGGACACGGCTGTCCTGCCTTCTTGTCCAGATTCCAATTTGCAGAGAGTTCGAAGCTCCGAGCTGTCCCCCGACCCTGGGTTCCTTTACCCCTCTTTCTCTCGGAGGCGCTGAGCAGCATGAAAGGTGGGTGATGTCGGCTCAAGATCTTTCAAAAGAACAGTTATCACATTTTTCAACAGCTCAGGTAGTAGGAATTTGCTTTTCTCACAGTGCCTTTTTTTTTTTTTTTTTTGAAAGGTACAGTCTTGCCAACTGTAAATGGAACTCAAACCCCTGGGAGTTTAAGCTCATTTCTGGGTTTGAAATCTGCATTACTCAAGTGTATCTGAAACACGCAAAAATGATTTCCTCTCCAGCTCAGGGATGTCCGAGGGGCTCCAAGCTGAGCCAAAATAAGACGACTGCCAGGAAGAGAGAAATATCTTCATATGTTATCACCATATTCTTCCCTTTGTATTTGTCATATGTAGTCTCACTGCCTTAGATAATTTTCGCTACCTCAGAATATATGGTATGGTGTTAATGATTTTCTTTGTAAAATATTTTTCAAAGCTCCACTAAGAGAAAACCTGAGATTTTTTATCTCAATTTTACACATAAAACCTTCAGACTGTGTTAACAATATTATTTTCTATTACAACCAGGGTGTTTGGCAATGCTTTAAATTACTACTATTTTCAAAATTTACACAGTTAAATGTCTTCCATTAAAACCACCTGAAGTGGAGCAGAATTTGCCACCCACATAGCCACCTCTTTGGCATAGGTTTATTTTTAAGAAACAGCAGATACCAGAAAAGCTCTCTCTCCCCCCACCTCCCCAGAAGAGGTGGTTGCCTCACCTTTAGAAATCCTTGTCAATGGAGAAGCCAGCTGACTTAAATCTGCAGAATACCCTTACCCTGCTTTACTGGCTTTTTTCTGATCACCTCCCATAACTGACACCACCACCCCACACACCCACCTTTTTGTCTCTAGCTGGAGAAGGTATTGAAGGTAGCTCCTCACTTCCTGGGTCTCTCCCATGTGTACCAGAGGTTTGCCTTTCTCCCGTTAATCTGTCTTTTATCACAGGGGCTCTCAGCCAAGAACCGAGAAGAGTGGAAGGAAAATGATTTTCCTCCCCTGCACATTGTAAACAAACAGGCCTTAATACTAGCAGTGCCATCAGCAGGCATAGGCAGGTGTTATCTCCAAAGTTACTCTCCTCCGTAAAAGCAACAAATCCTGGCAATAGTTGTTAAAATTAATGGTTTCAAAATCAACCAGAGACTTGCAGCAGAAAGAAACATGGCTCTTATCATCTCCAACCATTTCTTTGCTCATTTCCAGTCAATGTGAATAGAAGCTCCAGAAGTGTCAACCTGGACCCCATGGGAAGCAGCTGTAGGACAGTCCTGGAGTCAAGTTTCTTTTGCTTTTAGTCCTTCAGATTCCACCCAAAGTCAGTTAGGTGAGCAGCTTTTTCTCCCACACCCTTCAGTGAGATTGTTTCATACATTTTTAATCCAGTAAGTCTGTTGTATACATTCTGTATTCTATCATGGGATTCTCTGATCTCCTAAATTTTTGTTATGTTATTATTATTATTTGTGTGTGTGTGTGTGTGTGTACACACATATATATTCTTTTTTCTATATTTATTTTTTATATATATATTTATTCTTTTCTATATATTTATATATTTATTTTTCTACAAATTTCTATGAGTTTTGACAAATGCACATGTCATGTATACATCATCACAATAGCCTATGTAATATGTTCATCGCCTTATAAAAGTTCCAAATTTTATGTACTCTGCACTGTCCTCCCCAACCCCTGAACCTGTTGTACCCACTGATCTGTTGACCATCTCTATGGTTTCACTGTTTCCTGAATGTCATGTCCATGAAATGGTGTAGCCTTCTCAGGCTGGCTTCTTTCACTTAAAAGCAGTCATTTAAGATGAATTTGCATCTACATGTGTCTTCCCTCTCACTGCTGACCCATGTTTCGTGTTACACACATTCTGGAGTTTGTTTATTCGTTCTGCTATTGGAGAACAAATTGTCTGCTTCCGGTGGTCAGTGATGAATAAGACTACTCGAAGCATTTGCTCAGGGTCATTTGTGTGGACTTACGTTTGCAAATCAGTTGGGTAAGTACTCAGCAGCCTGCCTGCTGGATAGCATGCTGTGACTGAGGGTAGCTTTGTATGAAACCGCCGGACTGCTTTCCAAGTTCCTGGACCATTTGGCATTCCCACCAGTAATGAGTCAAGCTTCCTGTCACTCTGTGCCTCACAGTTGGTTCTGGTATGCTCAGTTTTTGGATTTGGGCCATTCTGACAGGTGTCTGGTGGTATCTTGCTGTTGTAATTTGCCTTTCCCTAATGACAAATGATAGCAAACATCTTTTCCTGTATGTGCTCTCTGTAACCTGTGTATCTTCTCTGGTGAAATGTCTGTTTAGATCTTTGGCCCATTTTTTTAATTGGGTTGCTTGCTTTTTATTGTTGAGTTTTAGGTTTTCTTTGTATATTTCTGGTACAAGTGCTTGGTCAGGTATGTGTTGTGACAGCACTGCCTCCCAGCCTATGCCATGTCTTAGAGAATCCTTCGGAGAACAGAGATTTTTAGTTTTAATACTTTCCAAATAAGCATTTTTTCTTGTATGTAGCATTTTTTTTTTGTATTATAGCTAAACATTTATCACCAATTTCAAGGTCACATTCATTTTCTCCTATATTTTCTCCTCGAACTTTTATCATTTTCCATGTTGCATTTAGATATTAATCTGCTTTGAGTTGCTTTTTGTGGAAGGTGTGAAGTCTGGACTTTTTCTTATGGACAATCAGTTGTTCCCACACTGTTTGTTGAAAAGGTCCTTTCTCTATTGAATGGACTTTGTCAAAAGTCAGCTGAATATATTTGTGTGGCTATCTTCCCAGCTCTCTGTTCTGTGCCATTGATCTGTGTGCTATTCTTCAGCAGTACCATGCTGTGTCATTACTGTAGCTTCATAATAAGTCTTGAAACAAGGTAGCATGAGTCCTCCAACTTTGTTCACTTTAGTGTTGCATGGGCTATTCTAGGTTTTTGCCTTTCTGTGTACATTAGAATCAGGTTGCCAGTATCTACAAAATAGTTCATAATATCTACAAAAAAAGGGATTTTAATAGGGTTGAGTCATAGTTTACTTTTTATAAGGATGTGTGTACTAAATCTTCCCTGGAATTCATTGCCCAAAGTCAAGTTTGCTTCTCTTCAGGACGTGCAAAATCTTTCAATAAAATCCATTTAAGCTAGTGTTGCTCCTTTTTAATATTGGCATCAAGAAAGCAAAGAAATAAGTCATATTTAAAAACTATTCTAGTCATTCAGTTGATTATTTCTTGTGTGGATGCCAATACCCAAACCTGCATACAGATTATATGCATATACTGTTAGGTATTCTAACCCTATTAGTGGTATGTATGATATACATTTTAATGAAAATTAGAACTAGAATAAACATAAATATACAAACAGAATAAAGTAGAAATTTAAATAAAATATTAGTAAGGTGTTACTGTATTTTGTGTGGTGAAATTTTTGTGGTTTGTATCAATTCATTCTCTTTTTCATATATTTTGCTTTACTTCTGTTTCAAATGATTCTTTAATAAAATTGTGGAATGTTCTACATGAAAGGCAAAGGCCCTATTACCCACCACAGAGGAGAGTATGATCAACATACTTTATGATGGTGTTTTTGGTTAGTAGAGATTCAAAAATTTTTGTTCAAATGTATAATCTTAGGAGAATAGTCTCGTATTCGGAAATACACTGAGCGTTGGCAGGGGTGGGGGTAACAGTGGGGCTTAATTTTCCTTAGACCATGTTGTTAGTAGGTGAACATTTGTAGGACAGAGAGTTTGAAGATACAGTAACAACATTATACAATGATAACATCCTCGTTCTACACGGAATCTACGCAGAAGTTTATCCTTTAACTCAATGACAAAAAAGAAGAAACACTTCATTTTTAAATGGCTAAACCACTTACTTTGGTGTACCTTTTGTTGTTTATGGGATATATATTTCATATGCTGCTAGCTCTTTCCTTTGTACATAAATAGCACTTTTCATCAATACCCTTGAGCAAGAACAAACAACTACTTTTGAAAAAGAAGTGAACTAGCTGAAGAGCTATCACCTATATAAAAGAGTAGTAGAACTGAGACTAGGACCCAGAAATCTTGTAGAGTTTTTGTGTTCATCAAGTATACTACATTTTCTTTCTTATTCTAAATGTATCTTGGGCCTGTTGCAAAACTAAAATAATATTTCCAAAAGTGGATTCTCTCCACAAGCCATTTGTAAATTCAGAATGTCACAAAAACAATTATCTCTAGAGATCTCACCTCACTTCATAATTAGTGAACTCCGAATCAGTCTTTAAAGCCCACACCAAATGCCCAACTCTTTGTGAAGGGCTTTGGCTAATTCCAAGTACTTTGGGGATCTAGGAGGTTACACTTTTAAATTACACGCTGACGTCTACCACTAGGCCCTGAGCAGTTTGATAAAAGTGTAAATAGGGCCAGCATCCTTTTTCTTACCTGAAATGAGGATACTATTTGCCAATAAATAGGGAATCTTCACAGTCTGCACTTACTGTGATTTTGCTAGATCCTTTCTTTCGGGGACACAGCCACCTTTTCGATGAGTGGGTTCCACATCTGAAAACAGGCTCAGATTCATGAACTGAGCAGAGGGTCATGACTTCTTATGAAGGTGACCCCCCTCAGTGCCCTCCCTCCTTGTCTTTGTTTGGTTGCTGATGTTTAGCAGCATCTCTGTTGGCTGCCTATCTGTTTTGCCTCTAACGCCGCCGTGTTCCGTTAACCATCTCCACAGCTCCTAGTGGGAATGCCCCTTGGCTGTTCTTCTGACCTTGATAGACAGTGCAGTAACTGTGGGCCCCTGGCTCTGGCAGCTGAACCTCACCACCTGCTCTTCATCACTTTGGGCCCCCATCATCCCCATTGCTGTTAACAAGCTATGTGACTGCCCCTGCTGCTTGCACAGGGAAGCCCACAGCACTGAAATGGAGTTCTCGAGATGTCTTAGTCTCTGTCTCGTCTGCCATTACCCTAATGCCCTGCAATTTGCACTCCTAAATACATCTCAGTCTTAACATGCTCTATGTCTTTATCCTCTTTTTTTTTTTTAGCTCATCCAGTCACCATCTCTGAGTGAATAAAGCCAATCTGGGTAGTACAAATAAACTCAAAATATGAATAACAACAACATGAAGTTGCAACCCCTGACTTCCAGAATTCACATAAATAGGGACCATATCTCCATACTATAAATCTGAAGTATAGCACAGCAGCTGAGATTTAGTGAAATGTTCAATAAATGGTTATTATACACATTTAAAGGCATAAAAATGCACAGAAATGAGACCATTTTAACATGTGAATATATGACCTATGTTCTTAGATCAATTATTCTGTTTGTGTATTTGCTAAGATCCTTTGCCAGTTTAAGGATATGATGAAATTTTATTGCTTCAAGAAATAGATATGAGTGAAACTAAAACAGAATCTGAATTTGCAAAATCATTTAAGTAGCTTCTCAGGGGATACTCTTTTATGACTTGTTGAAGAAACATCTTAACCATCAGAGAGATATATTATAAAGTGGTTAGAAAATTAGAAAAAAAATCTTTGTGTCAGTATAAAAACAGCCCATATTCTTTTCTAAAACCATAAATTAGAAAAAGATAACTTTTCACATCTCTTCACTGAACATCTACACTTCACATTGTGAATCAATCATTACATTGGTAGATTTGTGTTTAAAATCTGAGTTAAGCAGTTATTACTTTGTCTGAAAATGGAACACATAGTTTGAGCTTTTGATGAGGCATTTGAATTTATACAAGCTGTGCACAAGCACCTCTATCAATATCATGAAAATTGAACTGCTGTATAAATAGCAGAGATGAGCATTCACGGGCCGGCAGACAACCTCACCATGTGCCTGCGAAAGAGGCGTGAATCTTCACCCTTTCTCACGCTTCAAGGAGGGAGAAGGAGGAAGTCAGCATCCGTAGTTCAGTCCTCACGGAGACACCGTGTCATTTCTGCTTGTGAACCATTCGTTCATGGTCATTCATGTGGTCTTCCCTAGGCGTAAAGGAGGCTGGGAGATATGAGACAGAATGAGTGGTGAACAAACTAGGAAGAGTGAAATCTAACAATTGTAGGAGTTTGCATTAAGGTGAGAAGAAAAATGGAATGACAAAAAGAAAAAAAAAGAAAAGAAGAAAGGAACAAAAGAAAAATGGTCTTGAGAAGAAGTTATTGTTGAGATTGATTTTGTTTCATTTTCTTTAAAATAAACAATGCTGCAGAAAGATGATGGCTTGCTAAATGGTGGCTGGCAGAAATGATGCACAAGAAAGAAGATTGGGGTTGCAGGACACACATAGAGTAACCACGTGCAGGGGGCAGAGCAGGAAGGGCACCGTCTTGAGAAGGATTGCCTTTTGTAACACAAGAAAAATGGGTGTTTGATGATGAAGATGAGTTTGTAGGTTTGATAATGGGATAATAAGAGGGTCCAACTCATCATGAAGTATGAGCATACCCATGTTGGTCCTGCCTTCTACGTTGGGTGATCAGAAACCCTTGCTGAATGGAAATACTCTCTGTTTATTCCTCCAGGATTTCCACAAATCAAGAGAATGTCGGTATGAATTCCTAGTTTTCCATTGTGAAACACAGAAGAAATAGGCCTACAATGTGTGCAAGTCAACAGAAAGAGCGGACACTGTACTTTGACTCCAGGTCATACCAAGGATAACAGGCACAGAATTTATTAGGTACCTCTGTAACATTTTACAATATTGACAGATTGAAAACCAGAAAAGAAAAGACATTAAGAAAATGGTAACGTATGTCTCACTTTTACAAACATCTCGCATAGCTATGGCGACGCCTTAGTAATTCCGACCTTTCCTCCGGAAAACCTGCTTAACCGAAATTGTGCCTCACTTCCATTCCCTGCTACATCCCTGGTTACGAAAATACAGGAGCCTACGTTCTGGTTTTTGTTGTTTTCTTCTCATAATATACGTTTAGCTTTTTATAACTCTAAAATCAAAATTTATTACGTAGGTATGACTTTGTCGGCCGTAGGTAAAAATAATTTTGAATATGTATTGGGCCCTTCACCTTTGAATTCTCTCCCTATGGACATTAGCAGTAAAGAGCTTTAAAAGTTCTAAAAGACTTGACTCTCTAAGTTAGTAAAGATGACAAAGGTCAAACATGTTTAATTAAAAATGGAAACCATAAAGGAAAGAATGAAAGGAAAGAAAAAATACTATCTTTGTTATCGTGGAGTACGTGCTGGAACCATTAAAATGCAGGAATCGAGACAAAGAAACTTGAGTTTCTTAAATGACCTGATTCCTAAAAGAGTAATTGTTAGTAGAACGCAAATAATCATTTTAGTTTACTGGTCTTGCCTTTCAAAAATAAAATGAGTGTTTTAAGTGCTGGTAGCCTCCGAGTTTTCTAGAATATCGCTTTCTTTGTCAGGCTCTCCTTTCATAGATGTGCACAGGGACAGTCCTCCTTCGAGGGCCTATTCCAGAAACTGAATCAGAGCATGAAACCAGACATCAGTAACCACGTTCTGTAGCAAATACCCCAAAACGTCCGGATGTCCATGTTGGCTGGCCTATCACTATCTTACAACCACTTGTAAGTGTAATAACATTAATGTAATTAATTTATCCAAATATATGTAAAATATATTCATGTTGCAGTATGATGGCTTTTGAATTACTTGAGCTGTCTGGGATGAACTTACCTGATTCTTCATTTGCTTATATATTTCCAACAAAACGGAAAAATGCCTTTTTTATTGAGACAGCATGGTCAAAATCAGTGTGTGTGGTAGTATTATTCGTGTCTCTGCAGCTCTGCCCCTGGTCACAAACTAGGAAACGCACGATGCTGGTGTTCTTTCTGGCTGGGTATAGGGAATGCTAAGTGATGGTTTTAATAAAGTATCTCCTGTTATTACTTGGCTATGCAGACACATATTTTTAATTGTGGCAAAATGGGTTAAAGCTGATTATCACAAAATATCATCTGAACAGTAAAACCTGAACAGAAATGGACCAACTTTGGGTAACACATATGCTTTTCATACAACCAAACGCCACCACCACACTGCGGTCCCACAAAGGAAACGAGTGTGTCTTCACGGGACCACTGCTCCTGAGGCCATCACATCCAAGATAAAATGTTTGTGCCACTGACTTATTTCTCTCCAAAACCTAGTTAGAATATCAGGAACTAAATTTAACTGTATTACACACACTCACACACACTCACACACTCTCACACACTCACACACACACTCACTCACACTCACTCACACACTCTCACACACACTCACACACACTCACACTCTCATACACACACACTCTCTCACACACACTTTCACACTCATATACACACTCTCACACACTCACACACTCTCACACTTACACACTCACACTCTCACACACTCACACACACTCACACACACTCTCTCACACACACTCACACTCACACACTCTCATACACACACTCACACACTCTCACACATACTCACACACACTTTCACACTCATACACACACACTCTCACACACACTCTCACACTCACACTCACACACTCCCACACACTCACACTCTCATACACACTCACACACACTCACACACTCACACACACTCACACTCTCATACACACTCACACATA
>PVJL010019347.1:0-14061 GCA_004026885.1 Lyroderma lyra | reverse complement strand
TGAGGACCCTGTGACGTCAGGAAGGGGCCACTCTCCCAAACCGTCGCATTCCGGGTGACGCGCCATCTCCCCCTTGTCCCCCACGCACACAAACATGTCGCTGTCAGGCAGCCTCATCCTAAGTGAGAGGCCCCTAATACTATGGAGCACGGTTTCCACGGTGACAACTTAAATCTAGGGACTTGGGTCCCCCTGGAGCATTGACATGGCACTGCCTGTCCCGCTGGAGGGGTAAAGAGCAAACATTCCACCGACCGCAAACGCCCGTCCCGGGACGCCCGGCACAGGGACTGTGCACACAGCCCCGGGCTTCTCTCCGGGAATTCCAGCCCAATCCTCCCCCTCCCCCTCCCCGCCGCACTGCCGGCCCGGGCACCGGGCACGAAGTGGCGCCGAGGGGCGGCAGCAGGGGGCCAGCCTTCCTTTCCAAACGTGTGTGCGTCCTGCCCAACGCCAGCTGCCGTCACACGCGCGTGCTGTCGTGCACTAGGCCGATTGTACCTTGCACATCACAGCAAAGCTGCTGTTTCATGTGGGCCGACGTGGGTACGACCTGTTTTCAGAGGAGGCGCACAGAGGTGCTCGGGCACACCAACGTGAGCTCATCTTAACTCCCATCTCCTAAAGCTCCATTATTAACAGATTCTGGGAGCAGGTCCCTAAATGCTTTCCTTACACCAAGACCCAAGCCTTTTGTTTAAAGGGGCCGCTCTTCTAAGCCTGTTCTCTCTGGAGAAGCGTGCGGGGAAGGGCACGCGCCCCGCGTCCCCGCACAGGCAGCACAGGCTCCCGGCACCCTGGCGGCCAGGCGGTGCCCCAGCCACACCGTGGCAGCTGCAGCTCCCAGCCTGTGGGGGACAGCATGACTGTCAGGGGCCCTGAGGACTGACGGAGGAGCCCAGAAAGGCAGTTACACTCTCTGAGCTTTCCTTTTCCTTTAAAACCACAACAGAGATGAGACCTGACTTCAGCCCTCATGTGCAGCCAGGCGCGAAGCTGTCGGCGGGATTCGAACCCCAGGAAGCCACGGGCCCCATCTCTGGGCACCTGGAATGTCAGGAGAGGTGGACGTGTACAGACACCGCTGCAACCCGGCAGGGCTGCCAATCGGACAGGCATATGGCTGTCGCGCAGTGGGACATGAACAAGAGGGCGAGGAGCCTCTCCCTTGAAGCCTGTCCCCTCCCAGCCTTTGGGGTCTTCCAGCTTGGGGAGGGGTGCTCAGAGAGAAAAAGATCCTGCCACCCTCTTGCTGCTGGCCGAAGACCCAGCTGGAAGACTGGGGAAGTTAAAATCAAAATCAAGGCTCTTGTATCAAGCGAGACAGTCTGAGCCCCCGTGGCAGGGCAGGTGGGCACCGAGATGTTTCCAGAAAAGCGCGGACCTCTCTCCCACAAGCCTTCCCGCACTGACCACGTGTCATGGGACAAACTTTCTGATCGTGTCTCAAAACCTGCTCCATGGGTGCTTCTACCCATAGCTCTGTGCTTCAGTCTAGGATTTTAGCATGTCATTCCGACAGGTCTACAGTCCTATGAAGTCCGAGTTGGTTTTTGGTGGGGATTTTTGTTTTGTTTTGTTTTGTTTTTAGGGGGCTTTTAACGTAATGTTAGCAAAATGTTTTCAAGCGTTAGGTTTGAGAGATGTGTTTTTTTAACCTAAGTCAAACCAGCTTCATTTTTATGCAAAAGGAAAAAACAGGTCTTCTTTGACTAAAGTCAAAATGCTGAAGAAAAAAAACAGCTAAAAATCATTAGGCAGGAACACTCCTCCAGCTGCACTTCTCAATTAAAGTCAGTGTCCTAAAAAGTTCGCTTTTGTGGAACCCAAATAACTGCAGTTTCTGTCAAGATTCTCCCTGGAAAACATGTTCACAAGAGCCTGAAAGTCTCGGAATCCAAACTAGTCCATTTTATAGCTCTACACACTAACTTCTGTGTCACATGGCATTATATCTAAGTTATGCTGGTGTTTTTTTCTTAATTGGCCACACACTGTTGTTTTCTTTTAGAGAAGTACGCTCATGAGGAAACAGCTCTCTTAGGATGAGGTCAGACACTTTTTAGAAAAAATGCCACAAAACTTACTGCTGAACATCATTACGGTCACCTCACCGAAGTGCTGTCTGTCCTCTTTCAAACGGGACGTGGGGCCTGCCTACTGACCCCTTGACTTCAGCCCAGTGAGACCAGGCTGACCCTTCGTATTGTATGACATGGGACAGGACCGTTCTGTCCTGTTTAAGATGGGACATCCGGTCAGCCTGACCAGGAGGGTCACCGCCCCCAGGAGCCCACATCCCGGTAAATACGTTCTTGCGGCCGCCCCGTGAGTCCCCAGCGAGGGCCTTCCCACCCCGAGCTGCTCAGAGAGATCAGACGACGGCCGAGTTCTAGAAGCCCATCCACGCCGACGCCGCCCCTCCCGCCGTGCCCACGCCGACGCTGCCCCTCCCGCCGTGCCCACGCCGACGCTGCCCCTCCCGTCGTGCCGTGCCCACGCCGACGCTGCCCCTCCCGCCGTGCCCACGCCGACGCTGCCCCTCCCGTCGTGCCGTGCCCACGCCGACGCTGCCCCTCCCGCCGTGCCCACGCCGACCCTGCCCCTCCCGCCGTGCCCACGTGACGTGCAGTCGCGTCTCCCGGAAGCGCTGCCCCGGCACCGCGTTCAGCCGCTGGAGCCCTGAGCACACAGCGCACCTACCTCTTTCAAACTGCAGCTTTTTATATCTCTGCATGATTTCAGCCGCAACCACGCACTCGATCTGCAGGGGAGAAGACACAAGCTGAGGGCCGGGCCGTACCGCGGCAGCCGGAGCGCAGCCCGGCACCCCGACTCGCGGTGCGGGGCACGCCGCACGCGCCCACGACCCCCCGCGTCCCCGCGCACGTGCCTCCTTCTCCTGCAGGTGGCCCTGTTTGGGGCAGGCGGCATCCGGGCAGCTGATGGCCGTCTCTAAGCCTTCCTTGATCAAGAGCTCCACATACTGTTTCAGGCACTGAAAGAAGAGGAACAAGAGTCTGCAAACGTCGCAGCCCCATGAGGCCGCAGGACCGGCAAGCGCGCCGCTGCGTGGCACTTCTGGACTCTCACCGAGGAGCCCGCAGCGACCGCCACGTGAGAGGTTTTGTTCACATAACGGACACCTGTGGGGTGCCCCCGTGGGCCACCACACTGGGTCCCTGCACACACCCCAGCAAGGACAAGGCCACCGAGGCTAACAGCAAGGGGAGGGGGATGACGAGGTTGGGGCGTCGTGCTGCTCAAGGGCACGTCAGCTGTCAGGCGCCCCACGCAACCCTTTAGGGTCCCCGGTTTTGCATCCTGCCTAGAACGTTGTATGAGAGCGGTCCGACCGTTTCACCTGTCCCATGTGAAAGCAGCCCCCACGGCCAGAGCAGAGCGCGGGTTCAAGCCCCGTGACTCCACGATGCCCCACTCCCTCGCTCAGCGCCCAGGGGCGGCTGCCAACCCTCCCACGTGGTTGGTGCACGGGCTGGCGGTCACTGGCTCCGGGCTCCCCGACCTGGGGGACGGCTGAGCATCCGAGGGAAGTCACAGATCCAGTGGGAGCCCAACGCTGCTGAGTTCACAGCAGAGATGGGGGGGGCGGGGGGCGCTGCCTCACAGCCTACCAGCCAAGACATCCGGGGCTCCCCGAACCCGAGACGGAGAGAGAGAGAGACAGCGTCCCCGGGTGAGCTCACGATCTGAAGTGACGGCGACATACGCTCTGCAGGGCAGGGAACCGGCCGTGATGTGCCAGCACAGCAGAATGAAGCGCGTCACCCGCATGCTGAACCCAGCTTTCCACCAGGGCCCCGGGATGACACGGGGGGCCCATAATCAACAGCGGTTCCCCAGGAGGAGCCCACAGCGTTTCCTGACCAGCCTGGCATCGAGTGCGCCATCTAGCTACAAGGACGCACGGTCCTCGCTGATGGCCGGCCTAAAGGGAAGGGGGGGGCGGGGCTACGCCCCAAACATGTCTGTGCTCCCAGCCCCCCTGCCCCAATCTGAAAACTGGGGCACCCCCCGCCCCAACATGGAGCTGGGAGAAGAGTGTGGGAGACGGTGCACAAGGCAGCACCCGCGCAACACGTAGGTTGGAATTTGATCTAACTGGGAACTCCCACCTCTGTCCGACCACAGCGGGCCCCTCATTAGACTCCAGATGGGCAGGTTCCTTTAAACAACAGAAATCAAGGAAATCCTCCCGCAGCACCATTCCCTGCAGCTCGTCTCCAGAGCGACCCCGCAGAGGACTGTGACTCTGGGGGTCCACGGCGGTGCTGGCGCCATGAGCCAAGGCCCCTGTATGCCTGGCCCAGAGGCCTCCAACTTAGAGGAGACCCGGGGTGCCTGCCTTTCACCCCACGACCATGAAGGAGCTCCGCTGGAGGCATCAGACCGAGATTGTGGAGGTAAACTCATCCAAACCAATGCCCAGGCCTCCCCAAAAGGGTCACACAGGACTTCCATTGGGCCTGTGCCCCTGTGGTAGCACCTGGTGACCTGCCTGGGGACACAGTGCTGCGGCTGCCTGGCCGCGGTGGTCTGTGTGCCGTGGGAGGTCCCCAGAGTGTCCTGCCTATGGCTGAGGACAGAGGAACTGCAGGCTTCCCGGAGATCTGGTCCTTCTAGTCCAGGCCACAAGCGTTTCCGTGATGAGTCTGGGCCACTGCTCCCTGGACAATAACATGGGGACGCCCAACCTGCCGGACGACCGTGATGATAAGAAGTCTATACAAGCATCCTAGCACGACGCCGTACGTGGTGGCCGCTAAATGAAGAGGGGCCGATGGTACTTGTTGTCTGTCTGTTTCTTTGTCACAGAAGAACAAAAATCAGTGCCTGAGCGACAAGGTCATTGCTTTACTTTCTATAACTACGTTGGTCTCACTGGGTCTCTGGAAGTTCCTAGAAACGCCATGAACCGATAAAATGCTGACATCTCAGCATCTGTGCAGAGCAGTCCCCAGCCAGAGAGGGATGAAGACGAAAACCACAGGGGTGCAGCCTGTGAACAGAGTGGGCAGAGAGCCCGGGGCCTGGGTGACGCTGGCTGCAGACCACACAGCTCAAGGAGCAGCTCTGCCCACGGGGACACGCGGGGGACGTGCAGAGCTAGGCTGTATGTGCCATCCCCTTGGCAGCGTGAACCCCTAGCTCTCGGGTCCACTTGCAGCCCTGCAACTTGTCACTTCATCCTGCCAGTGTGCCTTGTCCCCACGTGGAGCGCCAAGGCCAGGATGTGGACCCAACACCCTGTACCCCTCAGCCCACAGACCAGCGACCCGGGACCCTCTGAAGTCCCCAGGAGCCACCGTGTGGACAGAGGTGATGAGCTGGGCTGGTAGCCGCAAGCCCAGGCTGACAGCTTGGGCCCGTTCCAACCACTTTGCACAGCTGTGGCCTTCTCGGGATTCCCTGGGGACTATCATTTAACCAAAAGCCCCCTGAGCAAAGCGACGCTCTGAAAACTGTCGCCAGGAGCCGCCAATCCCAGGGACGCCCATGCGGTGGTGCCCACTGACACCTGGTGGGCAGACACGTGTCCGGTCAGATGCATTTGGGAAATGCAGGTAAAACTGACACATCGGCCCTCACTGTGGATTTCTCGGGGTTTTCGTCATACTTCTGAGCACCAGGACATCTGGGTGGGGGTCCACGGCGAGGGACCCAGCACAGGGGGTTTGGCACACGCACTGAACTACAACTGTCCTTCCGCGCACATCTTTCAGGACACAGGACCCTCGGGACGCGCGTGTGGGCAAAGCTGCCCAAAGTGCTTCTCCATTCCGGCCGTTTTCAGCCCAAACTTGGAGGGGAAATGAGAAGGAACTGGGGCCCCTGACAGGGACTTTACATATGTCCCCCACGGGAACCTGGGTGAGCTGTTTGTAGCTAAACTTAAAGAAGTCGAGGATGAGGCCCAGGAGGTCCCCGAGGCCTGCACTGCGATGCAGGGGTGCCTGCCTCCCCACGCCAGGGGTCCCCGAGCCCTCCCTTCCTGAGGTCCGTGTGCCTCGGACGGTCCCCGTGCCGGTCTCAGGACCGTTCCGTTGGGGGGCCTCCTTGCAGTCTGCACCAGGACGGCTTGGAGCACGCACATCCCTAAAACAGGGTGAGGTTGTTTTGCGGCCTTGTTCTCAGCTCCTCAGCCGTCGTTAGTGTGAGTGCATTGCACGTGTGGCCCAGGACACTTCTTCCTGTGTGGCCCAGGGACGCCCCAAGGCGTCCAAGGTTGGACGCTGCTGGGCTACAGTCTTCTCTCCTCCCTCTTTTCTACGTTCCCTGTCTGCCCCCCAGGACTGTCTGTCCCGCAGGACAGGACGGTCACAAATGCACATGCTATGGGCTCCTCCCCGACATGGGCCCCGGCTGGCTGGGGTGACTCGAGGCCCGCACAGAGGGGGACACAGATGACTGAGGGAACGGGGTGCAGGGGCCCCACCCCCACCCTGCCCGTACCAGGTGCTTCCCCTGCAGTGAGCTGCAGACACAGCGGAACCACTTTGAACATTCTCGCTTCTCAGAAACGACAACCACCCTGTCACGCTGTTTCCTGGTGCCCCCCGCCACCCTCTTTGGGACAGTGGAGCTGTGCTCCTCCTGTCACGGGCCCCGGTGGAAACGAAGCATTTGATGTGACTGGGGCTGCGGCTTTGTTCTTCCTGCAGTTCCTCGGAAACGGAAAACCAGAACAGAGCAGCAGCAGCAGCAAAAGGGCAGCCGGTGCAAAGGCCAGGCTGGAGGGGCCCCTTCAGGGGACCGAGACGAGCCCTGGCGTCCCCCGGGGTGGCAGCAAACTCGCCCCAGGGCACCGGGCAGAGGGGACTCTTCCACGGGGGATGCTGTGGAGGCCCCTTCTGGCCGGAGCGGGGCAGTGGGCTGGAGGCAATGACATAACCACAGGCCCTGCTCCCCTGCCCCCCATCCCTGGGGAGGAGGCGGTCTCCCCGCTCCCCCGGGCTCCCTCCCTCACATCCCCATCGCAGCAGAAGCCAGGAGCAATGTCCTGCCCTGCGGGCTGTGGCCACTGTGCCGGGCCCTTTGGGGGCGCCTCCCTTGGCTGCCAGCTACGCGCTGGGTGCAGCCCGGGTCCTCCGCCGGTCGGCTGTGGTGGGTCCCACAGCTGACCAGGAGCTGGGGGGCCGGGGCCCTGGGTCAGGATGCTGGCGCCCGGCAGGGACAGAGTCAGAACTGGGGACAGAAAGGCCCGAGATGAGGTCTGTGCAGTGTGAGTAGGAATGAAGAACCGTCTCCGGCAAAAGGGGCGGGGAGACTGTCCAGTGACAGGTGTCAGTCAGACCCGGGCATGCTCGGCCGGCCCCTCCCGTGGCCCATTCCCAGCAGGGAAACGCAGGAGGGGCCCTCCTGGGGGTCGTGCTTTGAAGACAATAGTGTTTTGGTTTCTTTTTCCTTCTCTGGACTTCACGTCGTACTCCTTGAAGGGGCAGAGCAGGCAGGTGTAATGAGACAAACTGGAAGCGCTCCCTGCACCCGGCTCTCCCTGCCCCGGTGTGCACCAAGTCCCTGCTGCCACCAAGTCCCTGCTGCCATGCAGAGCAGCCTGCGTGGCCCCATCACGTCGGCCCCATCCCAAGGGGACTTGAACGGGATTCCAAGACGGACACACGCGTTCTGCCGAGCCCCGGACCGGAGAGCCGGCACCAGCGCTGGGCGCTCACTGGGTCAGCACCGCTGTCATGCTGGGCCCAGAACGTTCCGCTGAAAGTGAGGGGAGCCACGGCTGTCCCTCCCAGAGGACAGGGACACCCGCCCCCACCAGCTGTCACATTCCGTCCGATGGCCGCATCGGCACCAGGAGCCCACGGGACCGGAATCCACTCAGGGACCTGGCGGACTCAGAGCCAGGTGACGGGGACATGAGCGAACATGAGGTCACAGGTCTGCCCAGTGGCTGCAGGAAGGGGAGCAGAGGTGTCCCCCCGAAACCCCTGCAGGGGCGCGTTCCGCCGGGAGACCGACCAGAGTGCAGAAGATGCACTGGCACTGCGCGAGGGTTGTCATCTGCTCCACCGGGAACTCCCCGAGGCACAGCTTGCAGGACAGCAGCGGGTCCAGGGCCAGGTCCCACGTGGGCCGGTACCACGCCGTGGTCATGGCCGCGCAGTCTGCAACGAGAGAAGCACAGGCCGTCAGCCGCGGGGCCGAGGCGGGGGCCCGGGGGGTTCGGAAACTCCCTTGGTCCCCTGGGAAGTCTCAGCCAGAGGTCCCTGACGTGCGTCGGTGGCTGTGACATCCGCGTCCACCTCAGCACAGCCAAAGACCTGCCCTGGCCGTGTCCTTCCCTCCGCCCCTCCGAAGGGCACCGAGGAGGCACCTCTCACCTGCCAGGCAGCCCCCCGAGGGTAAAACCTCAGCAGCCAGGAGGAGGAGGCTTTAAGATGGTCATGTCCCCAGGGGGCCTTCCCACACTGCTCCCACGTGTCCCTGACCCTCCGGGGACGGCCCAGCACCTCTTGGCAGCTTCCCTCACACGTGTCACCGAGGGGCTCTGGCACACGAGCTCGCATCTGCAGCCAAGGGCATGCGTGCACACTGCGCCTGCTGTGTCCCGGACACTCCAGTGACCTTCCCTTCCCCGGCCTCACCGGGCGGTCCCGGCCATCCCCCCACGGTCTGCGTCCCTGCAAGCACGCCTTTTCCTGCGGCTGCTTGGGGACCACGGGGACGGTATGGGCCGCCAGTCCTCAGCCCAGCATCGGCACCACAGTGGCCACTCAGTAGTAACCCTGAAGGACCCCGTTCCTGCATCTACAGGTGAGAACTCTTACCCCGAACCCCGTGACACTTACCGGGCACCTGTGTCACACGGGTAAGAATGTGCTTCGTTATACAGCACCCCATGCTCCCCGAACTCAGAGCCGGGTGAGACTGTAAAACTGACAGAAAGCCCTGGCCCTCTGCACACCCCCAGCTGCTCCCCACGTCTCAGCATCGAAGCCGAGTGACACGACGTGCTTTCCTTCCTACCCGACCGGCTCTCTGACCCGAGGACAGCAATGACGTGGGGACAGGACTCCCACATTCTCTGCTGGTGTGCGAGGCCGTGAACCTGCCCTGTCCCGACTCCACACTTACCGCAGGGAGTTGTACGTATGGTGACAAAGATGACACCCAAAACCTAACACCACCCAGTCCCCAGGACGCACCCGGATTGGCTGCCGGGTCTTGCAAAGAGTCAAACATGTACGAGACGCAGCCCCGGGCCCGGGGTCTTCGGAGTCACTTCACGGGCAGCCTTGACCAGCTGGAGAGCTAGCGGATAACACGGGGCGGTGTGCGATTCCGTGGGGACTCGGAGCCTGGCCCGTGGCGAGCATGACAACAAGCCGGGGGGCACCAGCCGCAGAGAAGAGCTTGGCGGGGGGGTGAGCTCTGGGTTTCGATGGGAGGCGACAGTTCACACAGGTGGACAGGAGTGGGTATGAAAACAGGACGGAGGGTGACATCTTTCACCAGACCCCAGAGAGTGCCGGCCCCAGGGCGGGGCGAAGGGCGTCTGTGCTGTGACAGCCCACGGGACGCCCAGGAAGTCACACTTGCTGGACCACCCCGGGCTGGCAGTCCCCATCTCACAGGGTTGCCATGACGATGAGGGCGCAGAAAGGGCCTGACACGTGCAGGGGACACTCGGCAAAACCCTTAGCTGCCTCCCCCGCAATGTCTCCCAAAGCCTTCGTTTTGTCAACCTGCGAATACAGGACTCCGATGATACCTCTAGGCTCTCCACTCCAGGGCCGGATGCCACCACCACCCCGTGAGTCGTCCCCAGGCCAAGGGGCTGTCGGGACGGTCGTTTTAAGTTTATATTCCTTTCTCAGGTCCCGTCGGGCGTAGCTCACGGGGACCACGAAGCACATATCTCGTCGCACCTCAGTTACATCCTAACGCAAACCACGGTGGGGCCCAGGCAGGGCGCGGGGATGGGGACAAGGTCCCTGTGCCTCGGAGGACGGCGCCGCCCAGGAACCGCTCAGAGCAGAAAAGACAGCACGACACGGGACAGAGGGTGCTGAGCGACGTACACGTACGGCGTAAGCGGGGGCACAGCCCGACGTGTGAGGGCTCGAGGAGACCAGGCGCAGGGGGCGGGTCCTGGAGGCGGACCGGGACCCACTCCGGGGGCGGGCCGGGGGGTGGGTGCTCGCTGGGGACACGAGGAGGGACCCGCCTCCGCCGTGTGAGTCACCCAGCAGCTCCGACCGAAGCGAGAGCATTTCCCTGGTTGGAAAGGAACTGTCACACGTGCAAGTAACTTCTGGACTGGCTGGAACCTTCCAGATCATTTAAACAAGACTCGTCCTTTGACTTAAAGCCAAAGGGGCCAGAATATTAGATGATCTGGGGGTCGCTCCACTCTCTGGGGGTACAAGGGAACCACAGTCAAGCCTTCTCCTTCCTTCTGGAATACGTCCCCACACCCTGAGTCTGTGCTTACGGCTACGATGGTGTTAAATGCCCACGAGAGCTTTCTGGATCCTGGGCTCTGGGGCCAAGATGTTTTCTTATTTGTTTTTCCTGCATCTTTTTCTGTCTCGGTCCTTCGTCGTTGGCTGTAACATCTCCAAAGGCTCGCCGAACAGACCGATGGTCATGTTTGGATGAGGGGTGGTAGCTGGCCCCCAGAGGGGGTCCCAAACCTGTACCGGGAGCAACGCAGGCTCAGGACCGGAAATGTCCCCCAGGGGGCAGCGGCCACTAGCTGGCTTCCCTCTGCTGCAGGGCTGGGGGCAGCAGTCTGGAAGGCAGCAGGCCTGGGTGCAGACTCTCGTCCGGCCGCTTGGCCGAGTGGCCTGGGAGACGTTACGTAACCTCCGAACTCCCTTCCCCCACCCCGCGCCTCCCGTGTACCCTTGCTACGAAGGCGAGTGAGGAGACACATTTAAATCGCTGGGACACATTCCCTGCTTGAAATGTGGGTGTCATCCTTATATGTGGGGGTGAGGGACCTGGACATTGAGTGCCACATACTACAGGCAGGGGACATGGCGTTGAGCAGGGAAAGGTTACGACAAACTCAGGCTCTGGACAAGTCCGAGCTGGTGGCCGGCCCCTCTGGCACAGCCTCTCACGCCATCATCTGCTGTGCAGTGTGGTCCACGTCTGGACATTGCCCCCAAGTGTGTTTCAGAAGGCCAGAAACCTGGGGTTCCCTCTGCAGCATGGGGTCCCTGGAGCCCGGTCTGCCGCCCAGCCTGGGCAGGCCACGTCACGGGGACGACGGCGGCCTCTCCCGCGGGACCACGGGTCCCCTCTGGGCTCCCCACTCCCCCCAGCTTCCACGTGGGGCTCACCTTCCTGTTTACAGCCTCTCTGAAGCCGTGACCCTTAGCACAAATTGCACCGGACCTCTCGCTTCCTTTCTGCCGGGACCGTGATTCCCACTTGACCTTGAGACCTGCGGCTTCCCAGGTCTCACCCTCGAAGCAGGTCAGAGCCCAGTTTCCTGGAGCCACGTCCGTACCCCTTCCCCACCAGAGCAGGTATTCTCTGAGGTGTACTGAGAATCAGGACTCAAATGGTGACAACAATAGGAGGTGTTTTACCCAAACATAAAAACTAGAAAATAGAGGCGGCGTGAGCCCCTCGGGCCCCTCCTACACACGGGATGGGCGGAAACGACTTGGCAAACACGGAGCAGCTGCACACTTGCAGGAGGAATTTGCTAAGAGAATCACAATGCACAACGAAAGGAAAAAACCAGCCTTTGTTTCCCTAATGTCAGTGTCAGGCCATAAGGAACAAGGAAGTATTCTAAGAGCATCTGGTCCACAGTAACTATGATTCAAGCGAAGCCACTGAAAACGTTTGTTCAGGAGGCAGGCGGCTCGGTGAGCGGCCGCTGGGGTGAGCGCAGGGCTGGTGGGCTCACGGGGACGAGAGCTGAGAGGGGCAGGGTCTTCTCCTGAAGGAAACGGGATCAGATAGAGGGTAGGAAACGACGAGAAACCTGTTCGGGGACAGAGGGGCATCACCCTTTCCTCCACACCAGGCTGCAGGCTCTCCAGCGATGAGCTGATTTTTGTCCCCAGTGTGGGACAAAACCCCAGCTTTGGGGTTCAGGGCTGCCCCCATCTGCCCCCCCGGCTGTGGGTTCAGGGCTGCCCCCATCTACCCCCTGGCTGTGGGGCTCAGGGCTGCCCCCATCTACCCCCCCCCAGCTGTGGGGCTCAGGGCTGCCCCCATCTACCCCCCGGCTGTGGGGTGCAGGGCTGCCTCCCACCTCCCCAGCTGTGGGAGATTCAGTGACCGCCTGTGGGTGCAGAGCCCCCTCCCTGTGCACTGTGGTGTCACAGGCCAGGCCGGGAACCCTGCAGGCCCTCAGAGCAGGGCCCGTGACCCACGGGCTGGGCCTGCCCTGTGCACAGCCTTCAGGCTAAGACGACCCTCTCGGTTTTACAGACCGTAACGCAAACAGAGCCACAAGCAAGCACAGAGATGTCTGTCGGCCAGCCCAGCCTAACATCCTCCCCACGGGGCCCTTCCAGAAACATCTGCAGACCGTTTTACAGGTCACTGTCCTCGACTCCACCCGTGGGGTCAGCACAGGGGCCCCAGACGAGGCTCACAGGGCCTGGAAATTCCTCCCAGAGACCCTGCCCAGGCAGGGACCTGAACAGCCCGCGTCCTGAGACTGTCACCTAGAATGCGCATGGACTGTCACCTAGAACGCGCATGACACACGGAGCCACTGTGACCTCGGGGGACTAGAAAGCAGAGACACGACTAGAGACCTAGCCTCCGCACGACAGACGGGTCCCCTCACGGGGGCAGGAGGCACGACACTATAATTCTGAGGCTTCAGTCCCGGCACTCGGCTCACACGCTCCTAAGAATTTCTTCTAGAAAGATGACACCAGGGATCACAGCTTTAGTTCTGGAGACTGTTCGTGGGAAAGAGATCAGGAGCCTGCAAAGCCACCTCGGAGCACTCGGAGCGCGCCGAGGTGCTCACGCGGGGGCCCCACGTGGATTTGGGGGCAGTGACACCTGACAGCACAGGCGTGGGAGAGGCAGCAAATGCACTGGAAGAACAGGAGTGCCTGCACCGACCTGGAGACTGCAGCACGTCTGTGACAAATACCTCTGCTGCGTCATCTCCGAACTCTGACCTGTCCCTTTGGGCACCACCAGAGCTCACGTTTTCATCAGTAATAAGCCAAAGCCCTCCCGTGCCACGTGCTGGGCAGAAATGGCAGCACCCCATTCCACGGGCTCAGCTATTCCCTCAAGGGATGATGGCCTGAGGACATTACAGAGCAAGCATGACGAGCCTAAAGAAGCCCGCAGCACATCAGCAGCGTGACAGCCTTTGTGCTCCCAGTGCGCCAAGGCCTACGGTCCCCACAGCTCCCCGCTCCCACCGCCCGATCGCCCGCAGAGAACCGCCCGCTGCTTCTGCCCCCGGCCGGAGCGGACGCTCCACGAGGACAGGCCGTCTCACACGCAGCGAAACCCAGACAAGGAGAAAGACGGTAACCGTGTCCTGCCCTTCACTGCCTGGTTCGCTGGGTAGAAAGAGGCCCAGCCCCGTGGGCATGGCCTGTCCCGTTGGGGTGGAGAAGGCGGTGTCTTCCTGTGACAACAAGGAGTCAAGCACAGGCAGGCCACGCTCCCCCTGCCACGAGAAGACAGGGTCCCGACATCCCTAGTTTCTGATCACATAAAGCTGAGACACCCTTACGGTGAGCTGCAAGGTTCCTGAGGGTCCTACTTTGTCTCTGCAGCTGGGCCACCAACGCCACAGAGCTAGGCAGCCAGCTCCTGCTCTTCGGTGGGGCCGAAAAAGCACGACCGGTCCGCCCAAAGGCTTGGGGAAACCGGCAAGTCCAGACGCTGCCCCGAGGCTCCTGGGTGCGGGGCCACCTGTCCTGCGGCCCAAGGTCGGGCTACAGCACAGGCCCCGCTCAGACGGGTGAGGCTCCCGCCCTCAGTAACACTGCTCTGCCCAGCGCCTGCCCTCCACCCGCCCTCTGTCCGCACACTGCCCGCCCACTGCCCACCCTCAGTAACGCTGCTCCGCCCTCT
>PVJL010019346.1:0-14062 GCA_004026885.1 Lyroderma lyra | reverse complement strand
GAGAGACCCTAGCAATTCTCCAAACAGAACAGCAGAGATACCCCAAGGAGACACCCAACCTGACCAAGCACAGACATCTACTGCACATCTTCTTCTTAACTAGCAGAGAGAACTCAGACAGAATTCTCAAATGAACAGCATAAAAACTCATGGCAAACCCCTAACCATCTCAGAGAGCTCCAGCCCACCCCATACGAGACCGGAACAGAGGCCCAAATGCAGACCCCCAAGGTGACAAGGACAGAGACTTCAGACACACCCGAGGCCACCAGGAACAAAACAGCAGGTCCCCAACCTGACCAGAAAGATACCTAGGAAGTTTCCAAATATCACTAAGAACAAAGACTTCTAGAATAACCTGACCTTGCTTAGCACACAGACTCTCAAATGATCACAAACTGAAAAAAAACAAAAACAAAAACAAAAATGTTAAACTTTACCAATACAGACACATCATTCAGAATCTCAACAGGACAAGCACAGAAACCACTTGAGAACAAAAACCTGACAAAGAAAGACATCCCAAAAGACATCCAACCTGAGAAGCCCAGGATCCGTCATTCTATTAAACTGTAAAACAGAGGGACCTACACATATCTCTAAAAAGAGCAGCACGGATACCCCAAACAAAACTCCAAAATGACCACACAATGATACCCAGAACTTCCACATCCTAACCAACACAGAGAAAACTAATAGTACCATCCAATGACTAGCATATAGACTCGTGGTTGTTTCCCAACTTTACCATGACAGAGGTCAGGCAGCATCTGAAAATGACAGTCACTGACAGCCCAACACAGACCCAAAAACTGAACAGAACTAAGACCCACATGCAGACCACCATGTTGACAAGCAGAGGGTCCCTAAGCCCAACTGTACCCATCAAAAAGACACCAGACATCCCCAGCAGAAACCCAATGAAGATTCCAACCAGTCCCCACAGGTACCCCAAGAAGACACACAAAGTCCAAAAACAGTCCAAAAGATTTCCAGCACATACTCAGTCTAACACACAGATAGCTTATAAACAAACACCAAATGTCCTTTATAGAGAAATCTGGAGGATCCCCAACCTGACTTTCACAGACAGCCTGAGACAAGCTCCATCTTGACCAGAACTGAGCCCACAATGCCGATATCCAATGGGACTGGAACAGAGAACCAGGGACCCACGAGACCAATAGTAAGGTCCCAGCAGGCAAACAACATGATCTAGATAAAAAGGGAGCTTTTTAAATGTTACTGAGAACAAAGACATTCTTTGAAATTGCAACATGCCCGTCACAGCTCCCCAAAATGACCCCAACCTGACCAAATCCATGACACCCCAAACACATATAAGGTGACCAGCCCAGGAACCTCAGTCAGAAAAACAACATGACAAGCAAATAGACATGTGCAGATCTAAAATCTGACCTGGAATCATACTTTCAGCAGACTTTTAAACTGACCAGCAAGAAGTACTTAGGCAGACAAACAACCTGACCAGCTAAAAGACTCCATGTAGGCCTCCAAACTGATGATCATAGAGACCTCCATAAGACCGCTAAGCTGAATAACACAGGGACCCTGGGCCAACATCAGAATTCACCAGAACAGAGAACCACAGCTTAATCAAACCCTGACCTACACCAAGAATACCAGACAACCTTCAACCTGAACAGACCGAGACCTCTAGCAGACAAACAACATAACAAGCACAGAGAACCTGACTGATCCTCTAACTGATAAGCACAGTAGTACATCAGTCCTCCATTCTGACCACTGGAGAGATATAAGCAGACCCATACATGACAGGCATAGTGTCCCCAGCCATAACTTCCACATCACCAACATAGAGACTCGAGGCAGGCACTATGTGTGACCACCACAGAAACACCAGCACATTTCAAATACACCAGCACAGAGAACTCTGTCAGAACCCCAACCTGACTTGGCACAGAGACATCGTGCTGACCACACAATTGACCCAAGCCAAACACCCTCAGTACACCCTCAACCTGAACAGAAGTGTGATACCCAGCTGGAACCCAAACGAATCAGAAAAGAAATGCACAGAAGACCTCGACGTGACAATCACAGAATCCCCAAGCAGATCCGCAAGCTGCTGAGTAGAGAGACCCTTGACTGATATGAAACTGACCAGTACACAGACCCAAAGACCTACCCCAAAGTTGATCAACTCAGAGCCCTAAGGCACAAATTCAACATGGCAAGCACAGTGATCCAGGTAAGCTTGGTACCTGACCAGAAAGTAACCAGCCGGAGACACCCAAACTGACAGGTACACTACCCATTAATCCATGTCCCTGAGCAGCAGGTTTACCCTAGCAAATCGTGAAAGACAACAACATAGATACCACCAAAAGACTCCCAACCTGACCAGGCACATAGATCTCTAGCACATCTTTCTTTCAACCAGCACAGAGAACTCAAACTGAATTCCCAAATCATCAACATAGAAACTTCTGACAGACCGCGAACCTGACCCACTTAGACAGCTCCAGCACACTCCCAACAAGATCAGCAAACATTTCCCACTGCACACCACCAAGTTGAGAGGAGCAGAAATTTCAGGCACACCCGTGACCAGCAGAGAGACTCCAGCTGACCCAAAACCTGACCAGAAAGAACCCTTGGAACATTGCAAGTGTGACTAGGAAAAGAGACTCAAGGCAAACCCCAAAATATCAAAAAGTGTTATGTGAGACTGTCTCAAACCTTAATAAACCTGAGTGCACACACTGATCACAAACATGACCAACACAGAGACATCCGGAAGAAATGCAACATAGAAAGCACAGGGATCCCCGCAGACCTGGAACATGAGCATGAAAGAGACCGCTACAAGTCACATAACCTGACAATCATAGTACCCAGAAGTTCATTAACCTGACAAGAATAGAGGACATAGAAAATCTGAAAACTGACCAGCACAGATATCCCAAATGGAACTCCAACATGACATGGAACAGAGAATCTCCAGGACACCCCACTCGTACCCATCACATACAACCCTGTCAGAACCCTGAAATGGCATGTGTAAAGACTCCTGGTAGTACTCCAAAAGGACCACATTAGACAGCTGAAGCAGAAACTGTACATGACAATCACAAAGTTTTCCAAAACACCCACAGACTGATCAAGTCAAAGCCCCCAATGCAGTCCTCCATGGTGACAAAATGACAGACCCCGAGATTGTCCAAAAGTAACAGAGAGGGAGCAGCAGCCTCTAGCTTGACTTGGAAAAACCCGACTCAGATTCCAAATGTAAGTGAATGCAGAGACACCCCACTAGAACACCAACCTGCATAGCACAGAGACCCTCGAATGATTCCCAACCTGGCCAGAGCAGAAACCACCCGCAGACCTCAAGCTTTACATCCCATGACCTGGGCAGGTGAACAGGTGAACCAGAGGGGAGACAATGGGGGAATGGAGAAAAAACACACAGACACAGACATAGACAGAAAAGCTTGGACTAGGTTGTTCTCTGCACTCTGATGGAGACACAGAGATTCAGTCTGGCAGCAGGGAGTTTATTTTATAGGGTGGGCAAAGCAAGTGAGATCATAGGGGAAAATCAGTAAAGCGAGACTGGAGAGTACACCTCAACTAGGAAATATGCATTGCATTTTTCTAATCCATTAAAGTTCCAGATAACTGCATTTAATCAATATCTTGGTACATGTTGCTAAGGCATTACTGTGTGTACTATTATTTTCTTCAAAGCAGGCAAGCCATAAGTCATGACTTGAGTAATTTCCAGAGACCAAACAGCTTTGCTCACAATGTCATATTTTTTACCCCACAAGCCAGAAACCATACCCTGAATATTGTCCTTGAGAACACAGCTTTGGGCTGCCTTGCAAAACTGTTGAACTGTGGATTCCAAGCACACAGGTAGCCTTGCTAAAACCTGTTTTCTCAAAGGACCTGGCTTCTGGCTCACTCACTCTTACATCTCCCATTTTCATTTTTTAAGATGAGATGATGTGTGTTCATTTGGAGGGCTCGGACTCGGGACTGGAGGACTTAGCAGCTGACTAAGAAGACAAAAAATAAAATATCAATTAAGCATGTGATAGCCTAAAAGTACCACACAGAATGTTTTAAGATATTTAATGGATTGAACCCTTTAAGTTCTGTTAGAATATCTTGAGCTACTTGAGCAGGACCAGGGCCATCTAGATGACTCTTCTGAATAGCAAGGATTTCAAAGTGTAATTCTTATAAATTGAGACTAATGTTATTATGAGTCAAACTCCTAATAAATGTTTTTGAACTTTATCCCAACACCATCTAGATTTATCATAGCTCATAGAGCTTACACAAATTGCCTTACAATTTGCATGGCATAAAAGTTTTTGGTGAAATTTAAGACTTTCTACTTCATTGCCCATTCCAATGACAGCTGCTTCTAGGGCATTTATTTTAACTTCTAATTTTTTATCAATAGCCTCTTGACTGCTTAAAGACAATGAAGTATTATGTGCAAGTTGTTTGATATAATGAACATCTTGAATACTTTGAGATGAGGCAAGAGCAGAAGTTGTCAAAGTTGATATAAGTGTGATTAAAGAAACTATTAGGTGGTGAACTTATTATACATCAAGTTGACAATGCACTGTAGAATTGTATGCCTGAAATCTATGTAATCCTTACTAACAGATGTCACTCCAATATGTATAACAATAAAAATGAATTAAAAAAAGAAACTATTCCAAAAATAATCAAACCTATAGCTCAACGAGGGAGAGCCAACTGATTATGAATTTCTTGAAGCACTTCAAGACCCTGATCATGATACCAGGGTCCTTTAATGATAGCAGGAAGCATTACAAAAGAGGGCTGATACAATATTATGATTTGATTATTTGATTGAATAGAAGTACACAGTTAGAAAGATTACAGTTTAAGCAGCTCACATTATAGTGAGAATTTTTATAAAATATTTTTACTGGTCCATGGAGAATCATATAAGGATGCTGTACACAGGCCCTTAAGCCAAATTGATTTGTAGTGCCATTTTTCCCATAGCCACTGCTAGGAGCCAAAGGTCCAATTGTGAGGCACCAGTCTGTGTAACTAATAAGTGGGTAGTCCAAGGCCCTGCAATAGGAGGTTCTCTTTTCCATTTTTCAGTTTTCTTACTGGACCAGTCAAATATAGTATATTTATCTCCTAGCCAATGAATCATGGGATTAGGATAAGTACACATTTGCCAACCAATCTTTTGAACATATCGAGGATGACACGGAGGATATGGTGGTTGAGTAAAGGTGTTAGTGGGGGTACTGTACACTGAACTGTTAAACCCATAAAGATATATTGTTATTTCTTCCCCATTTTTAAGAACACTATTCTTTTGTGCAAGTGAAACATCAATGCATGTTGGTCATTGTGACTCAGTGTCTCGCTGGCTGTAGATTTAAGCATAGAGGTCTCTGAGAGTTTACGTCAGCATAACTAAAGTTTTTCCAATCAGAAATGATATGCCCATCAGGATGTCCTCTCATAATGGAGTTGTCATTTGTAAAAACAGGGACTGAGCCACCTTCCCAGCTTGCTATATGAGTAACAGGAGGATTAGGGACATAGGTCTAATATGTGTCTCCCTGTACTCTCATTACAGTGAGCAAGCATGGCCAAGAACAGAGTCTAAGGAGAAACAGTCATCCCTCTATTCTGTACAAGAGTGAAGCTCTCCTAGGTCAGCTTCTTTGGCTTACCCCAAATTGGAGTCTGGCTCTTTTTAGTGGTCACTGCAGTGGGGCATCATGCCCTTTTGAATGATTTACTGTCCGGGATTTTGGTGGTAGGTTTCAGCGGCTCACCTTTTGGAATGGTCATCTGCTCTGGAGTCTCATCTTCTGCAGAGGTGGAACGAGTTCCTCAGGATTCATGTTTTACAAGCCATTCAGGAACCCATGTAGGCTGTAAATCTCCTTCTGGAAAAGCACAAACAAATCCTCTTCCCCATGTTAGTAATGGATCTGGCCCACACCACTGACCGGTAGCCAAATCTTTCCATATTATTTTGCCTCTCTGCAAAGACGGCATCTTGTGAAAACGTCTATCTGCAGGGGAGACTTTCTGTGCATCACAATCCAAAAAATATAAAATAAAAAGATAATGATTAACATAACTTTGAGGGGTAGGGGAATACCCTATAGTCACCGCTTTTATTTTTTTGTAATTAAATTTTTAATGTTCTTTCAACAATAGCTTGTCCTTGTGGATTATAAGGAATGCCAGTCTTATGCTGAATACCCATTTGAAGAGCAAATTGTTGAAAACTCTGAGAAATATAAGCTGGACCTTTGCAGTTTTAATTTGTTGAGGTTTGCCCATAACTGCAAAAGCAGCACTACAATGATTATTTACATGTTTAGCACTTTCTCCCATTTGTGTTGATGCAAAAATGAAATGAGAATAAGTATCAACATTAACATGAACATATTTAGACCATCCAAATTCCGGAACACAAGTCATGTCCATTTGCCAAGTTTGATTAGGTTTAAGGCTCCGACAATTAGTTCCTATAGGCAAAACAGGAATATGTATGAGGCATTGGGGACAAGATTTTACAATTTGCTGTGCTTGTTCCCTTGTGATTTTGAACCCTTTAGAAGGGAAGCTGCATTTTGATGATGAAGGGCATGTGCTTGACAAGCCTCATTCCAAAGATTTAAAGAAAGTGCAGCTGATACAAGCAAATCAGCAGCAGTATTTCTTTTTGTTAGAGTGCAAGGAAGATTAATATGTGCTCACAAATGAGTAATAAAACAAGGCTGTATACGAGCTCTGATAAGCTGTTGTAATTGCACAAAACAATAAAACAATTCTTCACTATTAGTATGACCTAAACTTGCAGTCTCAATTAATTTTACAACATGAACAACATAATTACTATCACTGTAAATATTAAGAGCTTGAGTAAGATAGTCAGTAAAAACCATAAGAATAGCCTAAAAAGTTCAGCTCTTTGAGCAGACTTATAATGAGTATTTTGAACTCTATTACCAGTTTGTGAATAATATCCAGCATAACCTGTAGTATAGCCATCAGTAAATACTGTGTGAGCTACTGAAATTGGGGTGACCACAATAACTTTTGTAAAAATAAAACCATGTCAATTAGTGAATTGAATACATTTATTAGATGGATAATGCACTGAAATCTGACCAGGAAAGTTACCTAAGGCAATTTGCCAACAATCAGTTAACTGCCATAACCATTGTTGTTGTTGTACAGAGAAAGGAACAATAATGACAGATGGCTCAGGTCCTAGAAGTTCATGAACTTGCCACCGTCCTTTAATGATTAAGGAGGCAGCAAGATCATAAAAAGGCATAATGACATTGGCAGGTGAATGAGTCAAATGGATCCATTCTATAACTCGCTGTGTTTGCCATAAGGCAGCTGTAGGAGTATGAGGAGTGTCAAAAATGATTAAGTGAACTAAGTTGTTAGGATCCACTCGAGTGAGCTGAGAAATGTTAATGGCTTGCTCAACCAATTGCAGCACATCCCTTGCTATGGCATTTAACACACGAGGAGAAGCAGGATATGAATTTCCTTGTAATATTTCAAATAAAGGACTAAGTTCTGCAGTAGTTAATTTTAATATAGGTCACAACCAATTAATACCTTCTAACAGTTTTTGAAAATCATTTAGAGTTTTAAGTTGGTCTTTTCATATGCTCACCTTTTGCACAATAATTTGTTTGCCTTCAATTATATGACCAAGATATTGAAATGGAGGTGTTTTTTGTACTTTTTCAGGGGCAATACAAAGATCTGCAATCTTTATAGCAATTTTAAGGTTGGAGAACATCTGATATAAAGCATCAACATTAGCATGACTGATAAGAATGTCATCCATATAATGAATGCAGTAAATTTTAGAATATTTTGTTTGGACAGGCTGGATGGCCTGTGCAACAAATCCTTTACACAGTGTATGGCTATTATTTATGCCCTGTGGCAAAACTTCTCAGCGATATATTTTTATAGGTTCCTTATTATTTAATAAGTGAACACTAAAAGAAAAACCATTACAGTCAGCAGGATGTAAGGAAATAGTAAAAAGGCAGTCTTTTAAATCGATTATTATCAAGTGATGATTTAAATGTATAACTGAAGGAAAAGGGAACCCTGTTGTAGAGACCCCATAACTTCAATTAATAGGCACTCCTGCATCATGATTGTGCCAAGCTGAGCCTCACACAACTCCTGAAATCCTGTTTTCCATAGCCAATAATTTACTTCATTGAATCAGGTTCTGGCAATAATGTTCCAATCATGTGGAGTCAAAGGATTGTCTTGTAAAGACTCCACCAAACTCAATACAAATGGAAAAATGGTGCCATACATTGATGTTGCATTTTTGAGCCTAGTCAAAGTTTTCAAAGGAATAGACTCATAGTGTTTTAAAATCTGTCCTCGAATATTAGAGTCTGGTCTTTCTCTTTTTTTTTTAATTCATTTTTATTGTTAGACTTATTGGGGTGACATCTGTTAGTAAGGATTAAATAGGTTTCAGACATACAATTCTACAGTGCATTGTCAACTTGATATATAATAAGTTCACCACCTAATGTGACTTCTCTTTCCATCTTATATTAAGCTTCACTGCCTCCTCTCCCACCCCCTCCCCTTTCTCCCCTCCCTATCCTACTCGTCCCCAAATAAACATTAAACTATTGATTGTGTCCATGGGTTATTTGTTTCTTCATTTCTTTTTTCTTTGCTTTCAGTTTTATATTTCGCATATGAGTGAAGTCATACAGTTCTTTGTTTTTTATGTCTGGCTTATTTCACTAAGCATGGTGATATCTAGGTCCATCCATTTTGCCCAAAATGGATGGGTCTGGTCTTTCAAGGACTAGAAATGCCCCTTTAAAATTAGATATATCTTCTCCAGCCTGTCTAGCTTCTTGTAAAGCCAACTGTAAAAAAGACATATGGAACACAGAGGTGTCTCTTTTGGGCATCATTTTAGGTGCCTCTGTTGGCCATTTAGGAGCAGTTGCCCTTGTTGTAGATGGCAAGTCTGCAAAAAACTTTTGAACTCCCTGCAGAAAGCTGTCTTCATCCTCATTGTCTGACTCCTTATCCTCTGAATTAGAATTATTTTTATTTCTTTTTCTCTTGTCTTATTCAGCCTCCTTTTAAAGTTCTTTTTTATATTCTGGAGGGAAAGACTCATCTGAAATTTGTTCAGAATCAGGGACTAGTGAGCATAATTTCTCATATCCCTGTATGGTCTTAGCCAAAGTTTCAGAATTCCTTCTTCAGACAATTGCACACATGCTGGTTGTGATCTAAACATTCTTAAATTAAGATCCACACAGCAAAAGTATGTACAGGGGTTTTTTCAGGCTTATTGCCCCATAACGATTCCTCAGGTGTTTTCCTACCCTTTTTCCATGTTTGAGTATTTACAGTTCCTTCCTCAGGAAACCAAGGACAGGTTTTGTGTACAAAATTTAAAAACTCTAAAAGCTGATGCCTTTTTACATTGGTGCCTTTACATAGAGTTTATTTTATAGGGTAGCATACACTTTAACATAACATCTCTTTCCTTAGATTGTGAATGTTCCATGTTTTATACCAGGCTCTTGTATTTCGCTCCCACGTACCTTAGTTGTTAAAAGCTGATGGCCTTTAACACTCTTTTAATTGCGTACACCTCTCGGGAGCATTCCTTCATCTGACGTTTTTAGTTCCTCTGTACTCCGGTCCCTGTTTGGGTGCCACTTTGCCAGGAACTGCGTGGGTAAACAGGTGAACTGGAGGGAAGGTGATGGGGAATGAAGAAAAAACACACAGACACAGACATAGACAGAAAAGCTGGGACCAGGTGGTTCTCTGCACTCTGATGGAGACACAGAGACCCCATCTAGCAGCTGCGAGTTTATTTTATAGGGTGGGCAAAACAAGTGAGATCATAGGGATAAATTAGTAAAAAGAGACTGGAAAGTAAACCTTAACAAGGAAATATGCATTGTTTTTTTCTAATCCTTTAAAGTTCCGGATAACTTCATTTAATCAATATCTTGGTACATGTTGCTAAGGCATTACTGATGTATTATTATTTTCTTCAAAGCAGGCAAGCCATAAGTCATGTCCAGAAAACAAACAACTTTGCTCACAATGTCATGTTCTTTACCCCAAAGCCAGAAACCACGTCCCGAGTATTATCCTTGTGCACCCAGCTCTGGGCTGCCTTGTAACACCCTTGAACTGTGGATTCCAAGCACACAGGTAGCCTTGCTAAAACCTGTTTTCTCAAAAGACCTGACTTCTGGCTCATGCACTCCATACAAACACTGAAATATCAGAAAGAAATTCAACATGACGAGCACTGTAACGCCTTCACAAGGAAAATCTGACCAGAAAAGAGACCTGAAAAGACTCCATACAGGACTAGTATGGAGTAAACAGCAGTCTATTATCCTATCCAGCAGAGAGCCCTCAGCATATCTCTAAATAGACCAGCCCAGATGTGCCAGGAAAACGTTCCAAACATATTTGGCTCAAAGATCTCCCACACATCCTCATCCAAACCAGCACAGAGAACACTGAGAAAATACCCAAATGACCAGTATAGAGAATCCTGGAGTCTCCCACACAGATTACCACAGATAGCTCAAGCAGTCCCCAAAACAGTCCAGAAAAATCCTCGCACAGCAGATCTCAAATATCACAAAAATAGAGAACACAGGTACACATGAGACAAAAGGAAAGATGAGAGCAAACCAAAAACCTGACCAGGACATCCCAAGGAGATATTAAAAGTTACTGGGACAGAGACACCCTGTAGAATGCCAAAGTGCTTATCACAGGTATTCTTTTTTGATTATTTTTTTGATATAAGAGATTTTATTATATGTCTCCATCATTTTTTTATTCATTTTTATTGTTAGACTTATTGGGGTGACATCTGTTAGCAAGGAATACATAGATTTCAGGCATACAATTCTACAGTGCATTGTCAACTTGATTTATAATAAGTTCACCACCTACTGTGACTTCTTTTTCCATCACCGTATATTTAGCTTCCCCCCATCCTCTACCACCCCCTCCCCTTTCTCCCCTCCCTAACTCACTCATCCCCAAATAAACATTAAACTATTGACTGTGTCCATGGGTTATTTGTTTGTTCATTTCTTTTCCCTTTGTTGCTCTCAGTTCTATATTCCACATAATGAGTGAAGTCACACAGTTCTTTCTTTTTTCTGTCTGGCTTATTTCACTAACCATGATGATCTCCAGGTCCATCCATTTTGTTGCAAATGGCAATATATCATCTTTTCTTACAGCTGAGTAATATTTCATTGTGTATATGTACCATAGCTTCTTTATCCAGTCATCAGTCACAGGCCACTTTGGTTGTTTCCATGTTTTGGCCACTGTGAACAGCACTGCGGAAGCTAAATATAAGGTGATGGAAAGACAAATCACACTAAGTGGTGAACTTATTATACATCAAGTTGACAATGCACTGTAGAATTGTATGCCTGAATCCTATTTAATCCTTGTTAACAGATGTCACCCCAACAAGTCTAACAATAAAAATGAATAAAACAAACAAACAAACAAACAAAAACAAAAAATCAATAAAAAAATCCCACAATCATACTTTCGTGAAATAGATAAAAGAATTAGTAAATTTATATGGAACCATAAAAGACCTCGAATTGCCAAAGCAACACTACAATAAAAGAATAAAACTGGTGTCTTTACATTCTCTGACTTCAATTTATATTACAAAGAAACAATAGTCAAAACAGATTGATACTAGCAGAAGAACATAAATATAGACCAATGGAATAGATTTGAAAACCAAAAATAAAACCACAAATTTATGCACGAATAATTTTTGATAAAGGAGCAAAAAACATACAATGGGGAAAAGACAGCCTCTTTAGTCGGTGGTGCTGGGAAAACTGGAAAAACATATGAAAAGAATGAACCTGAACTGTGACCTCTCTCCATACAAAAAAATTAACTCAAAATGGATTAAAGACTTTCATATCAGACCTGCAACAATAAACTGTATAGAAGACATTGGTACTAAACTTATAGACCTAGGACTCAAGGAAGACTTCATGAGCCTGTCCTCAAAGGCAAGGGAAGTAAAAGCAAAAATAAATGGATGGGATTATATCAAACTAAAAAGCTTCTACACAGCAAAAGAAACCATCAACAAGGCAAAGACACAGCCAACTGAATGGGAGATCTTATTCACAAATAATGCATCAGATAAGGGTCTAATATCTAAACTTTATAAAGAACTAATAAGACTTAACAACAAAAAAACAAACAACGCAATTAAAAAGTGGGGAGAAGAACTAAACAGACACTTCTCCCACGAAGAAATACAAATGGCCAGCAGACATATGAGAAAATGCTCATCCTTATTAGCTATCAGGGAAATGCAAATCAAAACCACAATGAGATACCACCTCACACCTGTGAGAATGGCTGTTATCAACAAGACAAGGAATAACACGGGCTGGAGAGGATGTGGAGAGAAAGGAACTCTGGAACACTGATGATGGGAGTGCAAACTGGTACAACCACTGTGGAAGGCAGTGTGGAGGTTCCTCAGAAAATTGGGGATGGAGCTACCATTTGACCCAGCAATCCTCCTTCTGGGGATCTACCCAAAAATCTTGAAAGCCTTCGTCTGCAAAGACTAATGTACCCCAATGTTCATCACAGGTATTCTTGAATGACCCCAATCTGACAAGATTCGAGACCTTCCAATAACATTAAACTTTGAACACAAGATCAACCTTAGGCAGAGATATAATAGAAAATGGAAAGCAAATGGTAACCTAAAGTGTAAAAGCTGGACTGGAAAGAGACTCAAAGCAGACTCTTAACCTGAACAAAACAAAGTCCTTAGGCAGACAACAAAAATGATAAAAAAAAGACCCTATGTCGGGGAGAAGAAAAGATGGCGACTGGAGAGTAGGTTCCTAAAGCCTCTCCCAGAAAACACAATTGAACGGCCGTTTAGGAGCCAAGAAAGAGGACCCTGAGTGACCAACCGGCTGTTGAGAAATCCACAAATCACAAGTAAACACCTGAAGGCTGGTGAGAAAGGGGCGAGTCGGGGAGAGGGAAGGGAGCAGAGACGGACCACGCGGGACGCGATCCCTGCTGACTATTCGGAGCTGCGCAGTATGGGGGAGGGGAGAGAGACCGGGGAGCTGGGTATGGAAGGAGTTTGGGGGCCAGCCTCTGGAACATTTGAGTGGTAGAAGGGCTGAGCGAGGTCTCTGAATGGCAAAGATAACACTTCAGCACAAAGCCCCATGGAGACCTACACAGGTCTGCAGTTCCTCTTCCCAGCCTGCTTCAAAGGCGACCCTGCTGTCTCAAGCCAGGCCCACAGCTTTGGACTTATGGAGCGGGCACTTCCTCATGCACCCCAGAGTTCCAAAAGCAGTGTGAGCCTTTAGACAGCCAGGTACTGAATCAGGGCTGGGAAGAAAGACTGATTTTCCCCAGCAAAGGGCCAAAAACATTTTGTTGGCCTCTCCCCAGGATATATGCGCAAAGCCTCCAAACGCAGTAGGAGATCAGAAACAAGAAACAAACAGCCCCCTCTCACCCAAAACTTGACCCCCAGCGCCACCTAGTGTCTGCCTTACAGCAAGACACCACAAAAGCAATAATCTGGGCACTGAACATAAAGCCCTCATGTCAAATAGGAAGAACCCAGCAGACACCATGAATTCCCTAAAAACTAAAACTCCTCAGAAAGAACATGAAATTCACCTAGAAGATAGCCTGTTACAACTGGAAGGGACTCACTTAAGTGACGGAGAATTTAAAGCTGCCATTCTAAAGGCTGTGAGAGAAATGAAAACCTATTGGCAGAACACCATAGCTGAGATAAATAACATAAAAAGGATATAAATGACATAAAAAAGGAACTCTGTGAACAAAAAGAACAATTTAACAAAGAAATTCAAAACATAAGAAAGATTGAGACGGAAATACGAGAAATAAATAATACCATAAAAGAAGTGAGAAA
>PVJL010019345.1:0-14023 GCA_004026885.1 Lyroderma lyra | reverse complement strand
GTGTGAGGGAGGGAAGGAAGCCAGAGAGAGAGAGCGAAGTAGCACTCTGAGGTCATTGCCGCAGGGGCCTCAGCTGGTCCCACGGAAAGTTACGAAAGTGGGAAAACAATGTCTTACTGTCCCATGTGAGGTAAAGGGGCTGCAGCTTTACATCCTCACATCACCCAGTGATTGAATGTGGGCCACCCCCAGAGAAGGGGCACAACCGTAGGTGAGATGGCTTCCTTCTGCGGAGGGCGTTTCAGGAGACTGGTTCTGCTGGGAGCCGTCAGTGGCCAATACTCCAGGCAGCCACTTGGGGTAGTGAGTGCCTTGGTCCTGAAGGGAGACCTGGTGACAAACCACATTGTCCACGGTAGGTGCCCACTGCAGTCCAGTGAGGGGAGGGTCAGGGAGGACTTCTCAGAGGAGATGCTCCTTAGATTGGTTTTAAAGGACTCCATGCTGCTCTTGTCTGTCATATCCTTGATCATGAAAAGACAGGGTGCTAGAACAGGACCCAAATTCGGGTAGGATAACTGCCCTATTTGTACTTGTTTATGAAAACTTTAGCTAAACTGAACTCTGATATTGTCTTTTATGCTAAAATGGTTTCAGCTCCCCAAATCATACTAAATCCATCTAATTTACAGCTGGGCCATGATATATATTTCTAAAAACCTATTTTCTGGGGCAAAATTTGTAATTGAACTGGTTCCAATTTCTGGCAACCGAATATTCCTCCACGAACAGCATTCTAATGTACTGATCTTTTTAATAGCTCTTAGCGGCAGGAAGTCCCTTCCGAGAGCTGACATAAATCCTGTTGGCTACAATTTTGGACATTTCCTCTATATTTTTCTACAGAAGACTTGGAGAAGGGCTGGCATCGGGATTCATGGAATAGGCTATTTCTGCACTTAAAGCCGCTTTATGAAAATGATTCTCTCCCTTCTGAGAGGAAAATATCAGATTCAAGCCCTGGAAGTGGGCAGAAAATGTTAGTAAGAGTCCATGCCTGTGTATGAGGAAGCACGTACATGTGTGTGGTTATGAGCTTGCATCTATAGGTATGTATGATGAGTAGGAGGGAGCACATGTGTGTGAATACTTTTGCTTGTTTTAGTTTGTTTGAGAATCTACATGGATGGGGCTATGTTTATAATACATGTATGTTCAAGTGTGTGATTCAAGTGCGTGTATATATTGAGGGGTGTGTATGTGTGTGTGTGTGTGTGTGTGTGTGTGTGCATGCTCATATGCACATGCATGCTAGTGTGTGTATACTAGTGTGTGCATGAGGGCTGTGTCCAGAAAGTATCCAGCCACGTAACTGTTCTCATTATATTGAAAATGGCTGAATTTTTTTCTAGATAGCCCTCGTATATACGCATGGGAGTAAACTTGTGTGGGCATGTCAACAATTCTTTCAGCTACACAGGTAATCAGGTCTCCTGGTTCCATGGCAGGAATATAAATGCCAAGGTCAGGTTTCTTGCCTGCAGCAACTTTCCTCTAGCGATTCTGATCCAAACATTTTCCTTAGGAGGCTCTTCAGTTCTTCCCTCTCTTCCCACCAGGGGTCAACGCCCAAAGGGGCCTCAGGCAGCTTCTTGGCCTTTGGAGCTGCCTCTCTGATGTCTACCCCAGGAGCCTTGACTGTGGCAGTCTTGTCACATTGGACCCTCTGCTGTCACTGCCAAAGTGACAATTGTGATCAGAACTGGGGCTGCCCAGGAATACAACCTCTGCGGGGCCCTTTGATCTGCCTGGCCTTGGAGTGAAGCAGAGCCTGGCACAGGTGCCTTTGATGGAGTCTGGCCAAGGAGGGGGCTGCAGGCTGGCCCAGCCTGTCCCCAAAGCCTTTGATGCCCACCTGGTGCCCTATGAGGGTCAGAATACAGAGGCAAGCAAGCAGAGGTGGGAGCCAGCCATGCTATTCTCTGTATGTTGGCCTCTGAGGGAAGTCACCATCCAGGTGCTTGGCCAGGTGATGCTTGGGTTTCAGGATGCAGAAGCCAGTTCTTAGAAACATTGCTCTTCCAGCCAGCCATTTGTGGATTTAGCTAGTATTTATGGAGCACTTACAGAGTCAGCAGGGCAAAGTCACGACATGCACAGCCTGTCCAGTGAGAAAGCTTGGATTAAACTGGCTACTTAATAGCCGTTCCAACTTGGGCAAGTTCAGTAACTTTCACGTGCCTCTCTGTGTCTCTGTTTTCTCATCTTTTATGAGGTTGTTGTAAGGACCAAACTAGAGAGTGCAAATAGGGCGCCAGAACCTATTAAGACCTCACACAACTTAGTTATCATCATTGCCGGGCGGTTGCATGTTCTAGTGGCTCTGAAGTTTTACGACCGGGGTTCAAACCCCAGTTCTAGGTCCTGGCTCCATCATGTTCTAGTTAACTTACCTCATGAGGTTAAGATAATTAAGTGAGCTAATATATATAAAGTGCTCAGAATTGTGTCTGACACAAAGTATGTGCTCCATAGAAGCTAGTTTTTAATAATTTGGTACAAAGGCCATCTAGGCCAGGGTGCTGTAAGTTCTTTGGTTATTTCTGAAACAAATCTTCAATATTTTTTCTTCCTTTTTTCCCACCAAGAGATTGATCACATCTACTCTTGTTTTAACTGCCACTTTCTTATTCACAACCCCCAAATTCAATCATGTCACTCCTCTACTTCAATACCTTTAGTGGATTCCATTATCTGGTAAATAGTCCAAACACTTAACATGGCACTCTAGGCTCCCTTCCACCTGCCCTCAGTATGTAACCCATAATCCCCCCTTTCTCCCCCTTCCATGTCCCCATTCCCCAGGCATCCTGGGCTACTTGCAGGCCATAGGAATTTAGGCTTGTATGCATCTTTACGTGCTTATTACTGCTGTCCCCGCTGCCTGGAAGGCCCTTTCCTGTATTGTCTGTCTGTGAGCACACTCAGTTCCCTTAAGACTCACCTCTCAGATCCCTCCTATATAAAGCCTTTTGTCATCATTCCCCACACAGTGGAGTTTGCCATTACTTCTTCCATACTCATGTCTAGACCCAGGACGTGCCTTGGCCCTGTGACATGGTAGGACACTTGCTAGTCCGCTGCCCTTGTAGACTCTGTACTCCTTGAGAGAAATCCTAAGCTCTCTACCTCTGTCTCACCAGCCAGTGCTTCAGCTTTCAGAGGACCCTGAACACAGTGTTTGCCACATGGTGGACACAACGAACATCAGTTTAATGGAGTAATTCAATCTCTCTCTCTCCCACTTCTCAGGTCCACCAACTTTCTGGATTCCCATGGTCCTCAAGCTCTGCTAATTCATGATTGTCTATGCTGCCCTCTCTCCAGCTGGTCTCCTTAATTTACCATCCACCCACCCAGCCATCCAATCTGAAAACTGGAGAGTCATCTTGGAAATCTTTGTTCATAGTCAATTTATATACATCCCAAACCATCATGACACCCTACTGATGTGACCCCTTAAATGCTCCTTCTGTTTGTTCCCTCCCTCCCCTTTGTGTCTCCACTTCCTCGCTGTGGGTGGTGCCTGTATAAATCTCACCACTTTCCTCCAGAACTTAAAATACTTCCCATTAATTCCAGGATAGCAGCTAGGGCCCTCCAGGATCTGACCCCAGCCTCTCTGTTCATTTCCACATTTCCCCATCACACCCAGTCCTCTTGCCGTACGTGACCACTCATCCTTCCAGAATATGCCAACCTATACCCACTGCTCTCTCACTGGACAGTTGTCCCCTAGACCGCATGAAATGCCCTTCCTCACATTCCTCCTCTAAAATATGCCTCCTCATCCTTGAAATGCAGCACAAATGACATTCTGCAATGCCTTTCAAGATCATTCCTCTACCTCCTCCCACCATCTTCTGCTGCCACCACACTGAGTGAGTCGTCTTCTCCTCAGGGCTCTCACAGCACTTACCTACCTGGCCATGCTGTATTATACCTATTCATGTTGATTTCCCTGCTTAAACTATAAGCACTTTGAGGACAATGGTGTGAACTTAAGTAAATAATTCTCTCTGAGTCTCAGGCTCTTTATCCATAAAACAAGGCTAGCCATAGCCATACCTTCTTCACAGGGCATTCATCGTAAGGGTCAAATGACACCAGGTGTGGTGAGGGTCTGGCTCATAGGAGGAGTTTGATAAACAAGAATATCTTTATGGTTCTTGCTGGCAGGAGTGATGCCTTCTAGGAGAAGCTTCCAGAGGAGAGCCAGAGATGCTGGGATGGCCCTAGACGACTTCTCAGCAGCTTCACGGTGATTTCAAGTAGACTTTGTAAATAGCTCCATCAATTTTTTTAACTCTCTGCAACTGAGTGACTTTACATTTGTTATCTTGCCGCTTTGCAGTTCAGTTTCCTTGTGTGAAATATGGAGATAATATTGTACTTATTTTATAAGTTGTTAGAGAATTAAATGATATGATGCATCTAGGTATTTGTGTTGGCTATTGCCACTGTTAATGAGTAAACACCATAGAGTAGCTGAATCTATGCTTGCAATGTGCTTCATAAATAAATAAGTAGAATCTTAATGGGGCTACTTAAAGATACAGGTCTTTAAAAAAATAGGAACTTAGAGATTCAAAGTCAGTGACAGGAATGGTTGCAAATAGCTTCAAGATGAGCCACAGAATCCTAGCCCAGGACAGGGACTTCTACTCTGCTCATGGGCTTAGAAACACATCATAGCTCAAATCTAGAGAAGACTAGGGAGTTTTTTCATAGTAGTGCCGGAAATGATGCTGTGATTCCCTCAGGATGGGCAGCAAACTCTGGCGGAATTAGGGCTTTACTCAAAAGCTCTTGCTGACTGCCAATCTTGTCTAGTCCTCCCACCACCCTGCCAGCATAGTGGTTAAGTGCTGGGCACAGGAGCCACACCGCCTCAGGCTCATTAACAGCATCGCCACTTACTTGCTAGAGTAGGGACAAATGACTTAGCCTGTTTCTACCTATCTTCTTGTCTGTGAAGTAGAGATAGCATCAGTACCAATCTCATAAGGTGGTTGTAAAGATGAAATTATTCAATACAAATAAAGATCAGTATTTGGCATGTTGTAAGTGTTCAATAAATGTTAGTTATCTCTCTTGATTTGCTGTTAGCAGACTACCCCACCCGCCCTTTCCTGGAGCCAATGAAAAGCCAGCTGGTTCAATAAGTCAAGATACCTCTCCTCTTGCTAAGTGCCAAGAGGATGCCCTGCATGGTCTATCAGTGCCGGCACCTGCGCTGGGCACTCCTCACAGAAGAACAGAGGCCAGCATGTCCTCCTCACTCCACACTACGTTTCTCAAATGCCACCTTTCCGGGAAGTCCCTCTTTCTTTTCCCAGTGAGATGGAGCCACTGCCTCTTTCTTCTTTTTCCCACTCTACCTTTAAGTATAGCTCAACCCTACTGTCCTGAGTTCTGTGAGCTGCTCTAGCAAATTAATCCAAACTAAGAAGGGGGTTGTGGGAACCTCCAGTCTATAGCTGTTGCTCAGACACACAGCTGATAGGCTTGCGGAAGTGTGCGTGCAGCGGAGAGTGGGTGGCAGTGTTGTGGGCCTGAGCACTTAACCTGTGGTATCTGACATTATCTCCCGGTAGACAGTGTCAGAATTGAGTTAAATTGTAGGACATCCACGGGTTTCACAGAGAATTGCTTAGTTTGGGGAAAAACCTCCACGCATTGGATGACCAGCAGCAAAGTGTTTTGCATGAGTATTGAAGCTGACTTGCAGGGAAGAAACTGGGTTTTTCCCTACACAGGTGGAGACGGAAGTTTTTCCAATATAGTTTTTCATACTTGTGGTTCCTCATCTGCATATTCAACCAACTGCTGCTCCAGTGTATCTTTCTGAAATCCCAGAAAGTCCAAAAAGCAAAACTTGAACACGCCAAGCACGACACTGAATCCATTTCAATTAAGTGATACGTAGGCACACCCTGTTGTAGCTTAGATGCAAATACAGGTGATATGACCATACTATGGCATTTGATACAAGGGACTGGAGCATCCACGGATTGTGATACCAGAGGGGATTGCTGGCACCAAGCCTGCACGGATATTGAGGGACAACAGCATATTACCTTATATAGAAAAGGTGTATTTGCAGATGTGATTGAATTAAAGATTTTGAAATGGGGAGATTACCCTGGATTGTCTGAGTGTGACCTAAGTACAATAAGAAATGTGCTTAGCTCTCACCACTGCGACCTGCATTTGCTTCCCAGTTAGGGAACCAACCACCCAAAAGAAAAAAAAAAAAGAAATGTTCTTAGAAGCAATAGAGGATGAAGAAGTACAGACAAAAGAAGAGAAGGCAAGATGACGGAGGTAAAGATTGGAGGTGAAAAACGACTCGCCCTGGAGTCTCTGGAGAAAGCATGACCCCTCGACAATTTGCTTTTGGCCCATTGATACTGAATTTGGACTTCTGGTGTCTAAAACTGTAAGAGAGTAAATTTCTGTCATCACAAGTCACCGAGTTTATGACAATTTGTTACACCGGCCACAGGAAGTGAATACAGGGACATAGCACATACATTGCTCCTTGATTTGTGCTTACACCACATACTGAAAAGAATAACCTAACCCATCAGGGTTTTGCTCCAAATTGCTGCTTAGCTGAGTTTTTTCCTTTCTTATTTTTTTTCTATTTTTTATTTTTTTAGTACATTATCCGGTTTAATCGCTTAGGATCGATTCTTTTAAAAAATGTTTTTTTCAATTGTAGTTGGGAGTCAATATTATTTTATATGAGTTTCAGGAGCACAGCATGGTGGTTAGACATTTACATAATTCTGGCAATGATTCCCCCCAATTAATCTAGTACCCACCCATCTGGCACTATACATAGTTGTTGCAATATTTTTACTATATTCTCTGTACTGTACTTTATATCCCTGTGACTATTTTGTAACTATCAATTTGTATTTCTTAATACTTTCACCTGACACCCCCACCCCTCTAGCAACTATCAGTTTGTTCTCTATATCTATGAGTCTCTTTCTGCTGTTCATTTGTTCTTTAGATTCCACACGTAAGTGAGATCATATGGTATTTTTCTTTCTCAGTCTGACTGATTTCACTTAGCATAATACTCTCAGGGTCCATCCATGTTGTTGCAAATGAGAAGATTTTATTCATTTTATGGGCAGGTAATACTCCATTGTATAAGTGTACCACATCTTTAACCAATAGTCTATCGATGGGCACTTAGGTTGCTTCCATATCTTGGCTATCGTAAACAGTGCTGCAGTGAACATACAGCTGTACATGTCTTTTTGAATTAATGTTTTGGATTTCTTTGGAAAAGTACCAAGGAGTGGATTGCTCAGTCATAAGGCAGATCTAGTTTTAATTTTTTAAAAAATCTTTCTACTGTTTTCCATAGTGGCTGCACCAATTTACCAACCCACCAACAATGCATGAGGGTTCCTTTTCCTCCAAATTCTTGCCAACACTTGTTGTTTGTTGATTTATTGATGACAGCCACTTTTCTTTCTTTTTTTTTTTTGCTTTTTGGTATGTGGGTAGCTCCCTGACTGGGAACCGAACCCAGGCCGCAGCACTGACAGCACCAGTGCCGAAGCCTTAAGCCACTACACCACCAGGGAACTCCGACAGCCACTTTTAACTGGTGTGAGATAATATCTCATTGTGATCTTAATTTGTGTTTCTCTGATTATTAATGACATTAAGCATCTTTTCATATGTCTGTTGGCCATCTGCATGTCCTTTTTGGAGAAATGTCTATTCAGGTCCTCTGCCCATTTTTTAATTGGATTGTATTTTTGGTGTTGGGTTATATGAGTTCTTTAAGAATATTGAATGTTAACCACTTATCGATGTATCATGGGAGAATATCCTCTCTCATTCAGTAGGTTGTCTTTTCATTTTGTTGATGGTTTCCTTTGCTGAGCAAAAACTTTTAGTTTGATGTAGTTCCATTTGTTTATTTTTTCCTTTGTTTCCCTTGTCCAAGGAGATATATCTTTAAAAATATTATTAAGGGTAATATCTGAGAGGTTACCTTCCATATTTTTTCGGGGAGTTTTATGGTTCTAGGTCTTACATATAAGTTTTTAAACAATTTTCAATTTATTCTTATATATGGTATAAGAAGGTGGTCATTTTTTTGCATATATCTGTCCAGTTTTCCCAGAATTATTTATTGAATAGGCTGTCCTTATTCCATTGTGTATTCTTGCCTCCTTGGTCATATGTTAAATGACCAAATAGGCATGGGTTTGTACCTAGGCTCCTTATTCTGTTCCATTGATCTGGGTGTCTGTTTTTATGTGAGTCCCATGCTATTTTGATTTTTATAAACTTGAACTATAGTTTGATATCAGGTAGCATAATACCTCTAACTTTACTCTTCTTTCTCAAGATTGCTATGGCTATTTGGGGGCCTTTTGTGATTCCATATAAATTTTAAGATTATTTGTTTTTGTTTTATGAAAAATACTGTTGGTATTTTGATAGAAATTGCATTGAATCTATAGATTGCTTTGGGTAGTCTGGATGGACCTTTCCATTATCTCAGTAGACCTGCATTCTCCAATTTATCACCAATATTTGTCAGAAAAATAGATCTTGGCAGACATTTTGGCAATAGCATTTCGGAGCTCAATGGATCTGTGTCTGTGAGAAATGGCGTGAGTTTATGGAAGGTGCCTCTTCCCTAAGGTTCAGAACAGTTTTCCTAGGCTATGTGTAGACCAAGGACAAAGAAGACATTAAGCCAGAATCTATCTCCTGCTTCTTTCACTGTTTTTGCAGAATGCTCAGATCAAGTGGATTTCTGATTTTTAGCTATAAAAACATAACTGATGGTAGCTACTTTAGTCACAGAAGTTTAAACTTTACATATGTTCTATTATATTTTCTATCCAGGTACCATGCTGTATTAAGAAATATAATAAAAACATCTGAACCTTAGCAGGATCCTTTGTTATCCCCTTTAGTTTCCTTCTCCCCACCCCACCCCCATTGTGGAAAGATTATTAAGCTTAAATTTCCCTCTGCAAAGCAAAATGAGTCCATTTATTCTTCTAGCCAACAGAGCCTGGGCCTGCCTTCCTCTCTGTAGCTCAGAGTGCATGTCCTTGGCAAAGAGAGAAAGAAAGGCAATTGAGTCTTTCCCCCCGCCCCCTGTCTGCTTGATAAAAAAGCGTGTTTGTTCTTGTTCATAGATTTAAAACCCAAAATGGGCCAGTACTGTAAATAAAACATGCAGTCTCATTTGAAAAATTTATTATAAGGAATTTTGTTTATGATTTTATCTTCTCCAGCAATAATTAATTGGAGGTCTTCTGTGGTCCCCATAGACCAACAATCATTCAGACTGTACGAAAGAATGATCCAACACAAATCTCTCTTCTGTCTCTCATCCGTAGCCAAAGGAGCTGTCTCTGGGTGTGCTACCACGTTAGCCTGCATGCGGAAGTTAAATTTGTGACATGATTCGCCTGTTCGAATGTCTGGGGCATATTTACTTAGACTGTATGTGACACTAAGGTCAGAGCACCCTTTCAAAGATTCCTCAGATAAAGAAACTCTACCTTTAAACTGTCCTGATAGTTTATAACCATGCAACCATGCCCCACTTCACTTCTCAAGTACAGACGATGGAAGGTTATTCAAATTGTTTGGTTTAACAAAGGAAACACACACACACACATCCATACAGTTATGCAAATGATAATAATAACTGGTATTTAATAAGTGTATTCTATGTGTTGGACACTATGCTCAGAGATTTTTACATGAATAATCTCAGCCCATCCAACAATAGTTTCAGTCAGGCCAGGCTGGGTTGTGTGTGATAACAAACACTCCCCAAATCTCTGTGGTTTACAATGACAAGGCTTATTTCTCTCTCTTCTACAAGTGTACTGTCAGTTGGTACGGGCCATATTCCACTCTGCCCTCACTCTAGGATCAGGGCAGCCAAGCAGCCAATATTTGGAATGCCACATTCGTGTCAGAGAACAAGAAAGTTCTAGAGGATCTCACATCAGCAATTAAGTGACAATCATCACTTCTGCTCACAAATTGTTGGCCAGAGCTAATCTCATGACCCTGTCCACTCACAACGGGGTCCTGCTGTGTGTTCCAAAAGTTGTGGGGGAAGGATGGCAACTGGAAATATTTGCTGAACAGAATTATAATAGTAACCACACAGCAACCTTATAAGGTAAGTACTTTAATGTTTTTTATTTTATAAATTTACAGATTACAGATTAGGAAACTGCAGAGCAGAAAGGGTGTGTCCTAGGTTATGCATCTAGTAAGTGGGGGGAATGAATATTCAGACTCAGGCAACGTGACTTCCCCCTTCCTCTACCCCCAACATGGGCACTCACACATGTGCATACACATGCTTAAACTCACACACTCACATCCCAGGGCTGTAGGTCAATGAACCCTGCAAATGCCTCCAGGAGTCAAAACAGAATGGTGAGTGTGCACCAAAATCCTTTGAGAGAATCAAAGGTCAAATTAGAGAAACTATGTTTAGTCACTAACTCCAAAAGGCAGGATCAAGTCCAAGAAGGAAAAGAAAACAACTAAAAGCCAAGGGTCAAGAACAGAACACACTGAGAGAGGAATATGGCTGGCAATAGAGAGAGGCTAGCCCAGTGCTGGACACCATCCACAAGACAGAGGCCCCTGTCTGTCTTTAGCATGGATGGCTGGTTCGAGGTCTAAGGAGGAAGCAGAATATGACAAGTATTTCCTCAGGGCTGATGCTCTCACCCAGTCTCTGCTCCCACTGCCCAACTGGCAGGAGGTGGGGAAGAACCAAAAGATGGAGGATGGAATCATCTTTGGGAGCCAGACTTGACTGTGTCTTATAGGTTGTCTTACGGGCTAGGCTTTCACCTGGGACTGGCCCGGCCCCTTGTCATACGCATTTCCAGGCTGCCATGTCATGATTCCCTTTCTCTCTGACTACCGCCATGATCTCTACCTCTCATTCCTGCAGCTAGTCAAAGGCCCTTTTGAGCTGTGTTTGTCAGAGTCCCTCCTGTCTGAGAAGAATGATGGGAAGAGGTTAATGAAGGGATTATTTAAAAAGAACTAGACAGAGTCAAGGCAACTAACAAGGGATGCAGATGCACCCTGAGGCTAGCAATGGTGGGGTGCACCGGGGAAGAGCTATGGCTGCCAGAGAGACCTCCTGACAGGGATGAGGCATTCAGGAGAGAAACATGGCAGGAAGGGAGCTGAGGGAATAAACACCTCAACTTTTCTCTCCTTCTACCTTCTCTGCTACTGATGAAGCCTCCCCTGGGCTGAACTCAACCAGAAGCTAAAGGGTAATCTAGATAATGGGTCTGTAAAACTTCTCTTCCCAGCATACAGAGCAAGGGAAGGAAGGTAAAAAAAAAAAGCAAAAAATATTCAGCACATATGCTGTTCTAGCTTTCTTGTCTTGATGTTTCTGAGGAGCCTCTTCCCATCAACTCCGTCACTGTCATCATCTGTGGTTACCCCAGTGGCAGCAGCTATGGCCCTTTGACCACTAAGTGTTCATCGCCTGCTCATCTTTGAGTCAGCCAGTCAAAACAAATTGAAATCCTATTGTGAGCCGGGCTGTGTTTTAGATTCTCCGGACTCAGTAGTGAACAAAGCCATGTGCCTGCCCACAGGGGACTTCCATTCTAATGAAAAAAAAAAAAAAAACAAAACTAATAAAGAATTGTATGAAGAGCAATATTAGAGAATTCCAGCTGGGACAAGAAGGCAGAGCAAGAAGATAAGGGGTGGTGGGAGCGGCTATTTTAGATAGGGTTATCAGGAAAGTCACCGCCGAGGGGGTGGCAAGCCAAGTCACCGTGGGCCATGCACAGAAGAATGCAGTGTCACATCTTGCATACATGCTTCCGTCATTTAGGAATTTTCAATGTCTTTAGCAACAAGGCATTGCATTTAAGAAAATTGAAATGACTAACCATTCAAAAGGATATTTCACAAGTTAAGAAAACGGGGCACTCTGAGAATTTAGAGTTCAAAGATGGGAGAAGTCACTGGTATAGAGAGATCAAAGGAGGTTTCCTGGAGGGGGCAGTATCTTGAAGTTCCTCAACAGACAGGGTCATTGGCAAGGTAGGAAGGAGCAGGCAGGACATGGGGAGGACCAGAAGCCAGTGTGAGCAAAGTTGCAGAGGTGACAATGTGTTAGTGATAATGAAGAGGGAGGTGAGGGAGCTAATGAGTTTTGCAGGCTGCTTCACCCTCCAGCCAGCTGGCACCAAAAAGTGTTAGGGTAGTGGCTGGTTTAGCAGCAGGATCAGGCCTGGGCTGAGATTTTCTTGCTGCTTATAATAAGCTATGTAACTTCATGGAAGTGTCTCTGCTTCTTTAAACCTCACTTTGCTCATCACTAGTGGGGGGAAATACCTAATTGGAATGTGGAACATTTGGCATAATATTTGGCACGCAGTAGGCACTAAATCATTACTACTTTCCCTAAGAAATAAACAATAAAAGGCAAGATGCTTGTCTGGACAAAAACAACAGTTAAGGTTCAGGTAGGAAGCTGACTTTCACGCCAGTGAAAAGCACAGGCTCTGCAGTCGGATTACCTGGAATCTCAACAGGGCTTCTCTGTTTTCCAGGGAGAAAGCTGGATTAAAGAAGGAAAGTCACCTCTTCGGGCCTCAGTGCTTTCATGTGTAAAACAGGATGTGTGTAGTAACTATTACACCTTGGTGGGAGGAGTCAAAGGAATGCTAAAGAGCTTAGCGAGGTCCCTGGCACAGGGAAGTGTGGCTACGGTGTCTTTATTGTGTTCACTGTCATTGCTGACTCAGAACAGTGTTCCCAGCTCTCTGATGCCCGTCTGCCCTGGGAGAGCGCTTCCTTGAGCCTGGAAGCTGTGGCTGTGGGAGGGTGGCAGATGTACAAATCTCTTGGGTGAGCTATGAGAGGGACCCTCTTACGTGCATAAGAGGAGAGAGTGTGTGCTTGGGCAGCCCCGCTCCTGCCTTAGCTCTTACCAAGCCCATGAATTAGAGGCGGGTGAACCCATGGGAAACCACTATTCACACCACATTAGCACCCCACTTAGAGATGGGACAGCTAAGGTCCAAAGATGAGTAGTGGCAGATGACCTCTGATTCTCTCCAGGCCCAACTCTTTGCCAGGACTGCAGGACACGGTGAGGGGTGTGTGGCAGAGGCAGGATCAGATCCAGACACAATGAACATCTGGTGTATTCTTTGCTTTTGCTCCAGCATCTCCTCTTTTCTCCTTCCGAGGAGCCCTGCACTCTCAGGAGCATCCATCCTCAAATGCCAGCTGCCTTCAGCTCCCAGCACCCCTCCGCAGGAACGCGACCTGCCGTGTGGGGAGTAGGAGGGGACATGGAACTAGGCGAGCACAAGGAGAGACTGCATCCCCCTTCTAGCCTACAGGCCTCACCCCACCTAAGGTTCAGGACGAGAAGGGGTAGGAGGGAAACTTGAAATAGAATGACTTGAAAACTCAAATGACTGGATTTTGACTGGTTTGCATTCCTTAATTCCTCACGTTTCAAACTTTAACTCAAGAACATTTGAAAACCTAAAGTGATAGAAGAAACAGGAGGAAGAGCAGCTGACATGGCCACCTGGGAGCAGCCAGAGGCATCGGCCAGAGTGCAGAGAAATGAAATACAAGAGAGGGGCTTTGGGACACTGTAACGCACTTCCCAAGTTGTCCCTGCAATGACGGGCTTGGTGACCCAAGTGCTGGGAGGGCTGTCAGCAGGCAGTCTTCAGGGATCGCCTCACCTATGGAAAAATACTTCACCTCACCCCTTCCAATGGCTGATGGATGCGGAAGCATAAAGTCCTGGCCATCTCAACCCAACTCTGGAAAACTCTGAGGGCCAATTCTAGCTCCAGAGCTCCCATGGGATTGGTTACGGTTGTCATTGGTCTGTGTCATAGCTTGATTCCTCCCTCTTCCTGCTACGGCTGTGTTCCCCTCCCTTCCACCAGTAATGATTCCAAGGGTATCACTTAATGAATGTCCT
>PVJL010019344.1:0-14142 GCA_004026885.1 Lyroderma lyra | reverse complement strand
CACCCCCCACCCCCAGTTTCTTTGCTCCTTGAATCTTAGAATGTCACCATCCCGGCGGGGCCCGGCCTGGAGAACCAACGGCCAAGCGCAGACCCAGGACTTGAGACATTAAGAGAGGAGGTTGGATTTGGCCCAGCGTGCGCGGCCACGCAGGGCTGCAAGTCAGGGCTCCGGACTTCTGCACGCTTCACCCCAAGTTCCTACTGCTTGCCAAGGCTTTGTTGAGAAACAGAATATTGAGACTTGACGAAATTACAGCCTAGCACTTTATCGGCCTGATCAGATTCCATTTTTCAATAGCCCGTCAGGTCCTTACCCCTTTCTGGAAGAGAAGAGCCCAGCTAAGTCTCATTCTTTGGCCAACATTGCAGAACCAGTAAATTGTGGAGTTGGGATTACTGCCTGGGCCAGGTGACTCCAGTGAAACGCTTGTTCTGCTGGGCTCTGGAAGTGCCTAGTCCAGAGGGAAGGGAGACCAAGACCAGCAGTTATCAGCCAGGGCTGTGGAGACAACAGGGCTTTTCTTTTCTTTTCTTTTCTTTTTTTAAAGGTAAACTCTTTGGGAATCCAGAGAAAACTGAGATTGATTGTCCCCCAGGGGATTTATACAGACTTCCTGGAGGATGTGATGCTGCAGTGAAGGTCCATAGTGCCCCCCATCCTCTGCCTCCTCCCCCCTCCCCGAAATTCTGCTTTGGTGAAAAGATGAAAGACGGTGACCCTGGGCTGTCACTCAGCTGCCCAGTCTCTCTGGGCAAGGCATTAAACTGCTCTGATTATCACTTTGCTCAGGTGAAAGATAAGGATAACCAGAGCTTTTTGCAAGGGTTGTGCTCAATCCGTCACTAGTTCAGAGACCTTTAAGCTTGCTACAAGGAGACCTGGTGGAAAGTATGTCCTTTCTTTCCCAACAAACATCTTATCGAGCACCTGTTGTACGCCAAACACTGAGCTGGGAGACTGAAGTGAGCACGTGGCAAGTGGGACCCTGACCTGCCCTCATGGAGTTTCCGCTCTCGTGGATGACAGCCGCTTAGGTCACTGTTACACTGAAGTTGAGCCAGTCGTGATTTGGGAACTATAGAGTGCTGTGATGGCCCATGGCAGATGGACCCAGCCCAGCCTAGGCTTCTGCTGAGAGTGATAAGGCGTGACCAGAAAGATGAATGGAATCTAGTAAGAGACTAAGGAGAAGTTAAAATAATTACCTTACTTCTGAGACAGACTCTCGGGGGGCTGGTCCCAGTGACAGTGGAGGTGGGGGGGTCTCCTCAAGCATCATAATAGTAGCTGCTGTTTATTGAGCATGTTGTATGAGCCAGGCACGACTGTAAGCATGTTACTTGCAATGCCACATTTAATCCTCACAACTACTGTGTGCCAGGCACTACCTTGAGAGCTTTATCTGCAAACAGAATGAAGATCTCCGCCCTTGTGGAGTCTGCATTCCAGCAGAGGGGAGACAGACACGCGATAAGTAAACACAACAACATGTTAGTATGCAACAAGTGCTGTGAACAGAAAGGAGACAAGGCAGATGACAAAGGAGCCCAGGATGACAGGGAGGTTGCAGTGTGACCTAGGGGTGCTTCACAGAGGCCTCGATGAGAAGGTGAGATTTGAACCAAGATGCGGAGGAAGTGAGGAAGGAAGCAAAGCTGAACAAAGATCTGTGGGAAGAAGTTTCCAGGCAGAGGAAACAGCTGGAAGAAAGGCTTCGTGGCAGCAGCAGGCCTGGAACAGTCAGAGGACAGCGAGAGGCTGAGAGTAGCAGGAGAGCAGAGTTAGGAGGGGCCAAATCATGGGGGTGGGGGGCTTGTGGGCCCTGGGAAGACTCTGTCTCTTACTCTCAGGCATTTGGGGAGCCGTTGCAGGGTGTTGAGCAGAGGGGGAAGATGACATTTTTTTGTCTCCTTTTTTGGGAGTAAAATTCACGTAACATAAAAAGTTTACAGTGAACAATTCAGTGGCATTTAGTACACTCATATTGCTGTTGCAATCACCACCTCTATGTAGTTCCAAAATATTTTTGTCACCCTAAAAGAAAGCCCCACACTCATTAAGAAGTGACTCCCCATTCCCCCAGCCCTGCCGGCCCCCCAGCCCCGGCAAGCACCCACCTGCTTTGCGCCTCTGCGGATTTCCCCCCTGAATGTATCGTGTGAATGGAATTGCAGTCTACGCGGCCTTCGGTGTCCGGCTTCTGTCCCCCAGCATATCATGGTAGTCGGCGCTCTCCAGAGAAACAGAACGCCTAAGGTACTGATACGCTCGTACGTGTTATGCGTAAGAGGAGACTTATGGGAAGACGTGGTCACGCAGCTGTGCAGGCTGGGAAGTCCTACGATGGCTCTCTGAAGCTGGGGAACCAGGAAAGCCTGTGGTGCCATTCAGTCCGAGTCCGAAGGCCTGAGAACCAGCGGGAATGTGGGGGTGGTAGGAGGAGGGGTGTAAGTCCCAGAGTCTCAAGCCTGAGAATCTGCAGCTCTGAGGTGTGAGGGCAGGAGAAGACAGATGTCCCAGCTTAAGGAGAGACAGGGAGCGAGAGATAATCTTCCCTTCCTTCTCCTTTTGCTTCATGTGGAACCTCAGTGCACCGAATGGTGAGAGCAAATGTCTTTACTCAGTTTACTGCATCAAATGCTAATCTCTTAGCTAATCAAATGGTAACCCTTACAGACACACCTCCAAATTAGGTTTTGCTATTAATAGCTCTCTGAGCATCCCTTTGCCAAGTCAACATAGAAAATGAACCATCGCAATCATGTTTTTCAAGTTTATCCATGTTGTATAGCACGTCGCAGTCCTTCCTTTCATGGCTGCGTGGGTGTACCACCTTTGCTTACCTGTTCATCAGCTGCTGGACATTTGGCTTCTTTCACGGTGGACAGTGCTGCTATGAACATCCGCGGACAAACACTCACTTGAGTATTGCTTTCGGTACTTTTGTGTAGTGCCTGAAGAGGGGAATTGCTAGTTCATATGGCAATTCTGTTTTTTTGTTTTGTTTTGTTTTGTTTTTGGTATGTGGGTAGCTCCCTGGCTGGGATTCGAACCCAGGCCGCAGTGTTGACAGTGCCAACGCTGAAGCCTTAAGCCACTACACCACCAGGGAACTCCCGATATGGCAATTCTGTTTCTGTTTTTTTATTTAGTTGGGGAGGGTAGCTCCCTGGCTGGGAATCGAACCCAGGCCACAGCGTTGAGAGCTCCAAAGCCTTAGCCACTACACCACCAGGGAACCCCTCTCATATGGTAATTCTGCATCTAACTTTTTGAGGAACTGTCAAACTGTTTCCACAACAACTGCATCATTTTTTTCTTATTTTAGTTCATTTATTTATATTTTTTCCTGTTCCTCCAGTCCTGGGGAGTTCCTCAGCGCTCAGGGCTCCTCAGCCTTCTATGTGCAGTCTCGCTCTCTTTTGTCTGTTGTACAGAAGCTGTTCTGTTGGCTCTTGGTCGCTCTCAGGAGGAAGTACCCTAAAGGTCGGGGCACACTCCACGTGTCCTTGGGAGGAGGTGAGCTCAGCATCCACCTACACTGCCTCCGAGGACCCGCCTCTAACTGCACCATTTTCTCTTCCCTCCTCCACGTACCCGGGTTCCCCTCACCTATTTTCTGTTTCTAATGCCATTCCAGTTGGTGTGAAATGGTGTGCCCTTGTGATTTTGATTTCCATCTCTCCAATGACTACTGATGCTGAACATCTTTTCATGTGCTCCATGTGGCCATTTGTACATATTCTTTGAAGAAATATCTATTCAAGTGCCGTGCCCATTTTTAAATTGGGTTGTCTTTCTGTTGTTGAGTTGTAAAAGTTCTTTGCATATTCTGGAGATAAGATTATTTATTTATTTATTGTTTTTTTGTGGTTCCCTGGCTGGGAATCAAACCCAGGCTGCGGCATTGAGAGCGCCAAAGCCCAGCCACTACACCACCAGGGAACCAAGATATTTCTGACCTCTGTGATGAGAATGCTGAATACTGTTGGGCATAAGATAGGAGCATATCTGGTAGGAGGCCTTTGCCGTGACCTGGGCAATAGCTGCTGGTTGTAGGAATGGGAGTGGTAAGAGTGATTACAGACTGCAGGTATTTGAAGGCAGAGTTAACATGATTGCCTGAAGGACTGGATATGAAGTGAGAAAAAAGAAGAGTCAGCGATGACTGCAAGCATCTTGGCCTGAGCCACTGGACGGACGGAGCTCACATGAACAGAGATGAGCAAAACTGCAGGAAGAGCAATTTTGGGAGTAGAAGTAGGAAAAAGGTCAGGAGCTCAGTTTTTGACCACTTTATTTCATATTTCTATGAGACATCCAAGAGGAGATGTAGAAGAGGCAGTTGGATAGACAAATCTGGTGTTTGGGAGAGAGGTCAGGGCTGGAGATATGAATTTGGAAGTCGTAGGCATATAAATACTACTCAAGGCCCGAGAAAGAGCTGAGGGGAGAGGAGAACCAAGAGGGAGACACTCCTCCATCGAGTCCGGAGCATCGAAGGATCCAGCAAAAGTGACGGGGAAAGAGCTTGCTGTGAGGTGGAAGGAAAACCAGGAGAGAAAAGTGCTTCAGGGAGAAGGGCGTTGTGCCAAATGCTGCTCTTGGGTCCAGTAGGACAGGACCCATCCTGGATTTAAGCAACCTCAAGGTCAGTGTTTCTCATGCTTTGAAGAACCAAGTTGGTGGATCATTGCAGGGAAGGACCTGATGGGAATGGATTTAGGATAACTAGCATCAATTACTTCTTCTGGGAGTGTTGCTGCAAAGGCCGGCAAAGAAATGGGGCAGTGTCTGGCCAGGGGTGGGGGGTCAAGAGCAGGGCTTTGGTTGGTTTGCTTGTTTTAAGATCAGAGACATCTCAGCATACTTGGGTGCTGATAGGAAAGGTCAGATGAAGAGTAAAACATGGATGATGGAGAAGAGAGAGGAGAGCGATATCTGGAGAGAGAATGAGATCTAGTATGCAAGTTTAGGGGCTATTAGTATTCTGAATTTGCAGTGAAATTAACTAAAGCTCAGAAAAATGATGGCCTTTGCCTATCATCAGCCCGAGTGAATGAGGCAGGATTGAAAGACGGGTCCCCTTGATTGCTGAGCCCAGCGCCTATTCCCTGAGCTGCAGAGAAAGGTTAATAAACTGCTCCTCCTCTTTGAGTTGATCACCTCATTCCTGGGAACCAGTCCTAGGAAACTAATTGAAAACACAGAGACAGCTTTGAGGTCCAACACTGTTTTTTTTTTTTTGTTTGTTTTGTTTTTGTTTTTGTTTTTGTTTTTTGCTTTTTGGTATGTGGGTAGCTCCCTGACTGGGAATTGAACCTAGGCTACAGCGCTGACAGCGCCAACGCCGAAGCCCCAAGCCACTACACCATCAGGGAACTCCCTCAACACTGTTTTTAACCACCAGAAGGAAACCTAAATATCCTAAACACTCAGGGGCCACAAAATAGCAAGTAAGCCTGTGTCACAGGGACTCCCTGGCTGGTGGAAACAAAGCCTGGGAGGTGGCAAACACGAGATGAAAACACACTAAGAAGACTTCATCCTTTTGGCGCTGTCCCAAGCCCCTTCCTCCACGGACAGGACCTTCCAAAAGTGTTCGTAAGGGACACAGTGTGATGCAGTGATGTGGGCCAGAGCAACGGACTGAGATTCCAGGCTTTCTCGCCGCCCTGTTCTGGCTTTTAGTCTCCCTGATTAAAGAGTTCAGTCTAAGATCTCCAGGCTGCGCTCTGGGGAAGCTGGACGTGATCAGCCACTGCCACCTGCTGGCATGTTCCAGTTCTGCAGGCCTCCCTCAGGAGGGGGTGCCCAGGGTGGGGCGTTCCAGAGATGGGTCTCATTTAAAGTTCACTAGAGGAAGGGGCCCCAGGCGGTACAGTTCACACAACCCCCCCAGGAGGACCCACTTTCTCCACAACAACTCCCCTAAGGCCTTTCTCAGTGCCTGGCATTCATCCATAAGACTTGAAGGTTGCTTCTCTCCATGGGAGAGAATGTAAGGAGTTTCTAATCACTTGGTATGAAGCAGGTTTTCTGCTGTGGGGTCTCAGCAATGTGAGGATACTGAGTTTTGGACAGGTGGGTCACCAGAAGGTCCAGAAGAAGCGTACAAACGGAAGACAGGCTTAAAAATCATAAAACCACTTCTCGCATGGCTATTATTGTTTATTTCATTAGTGTAAAAATAATAGGTATTCATTATAGATAATAAAAGATTTAAAGTCATAATCCTGCAATCTAAAGATAGCCTAGGGGTTCCCTGGTGGTGTAGTGGCTAAGGCTTTGGTGCTCTCAACACCTCAGCCTGGGTTCGATTCCCAGCCAGGGAACTACCCTCCCCCCTCAAAAATGAAAAAGGCCAAAAGACCTAGTGGTCTGGTTCCACCCCCCCCCCTTTTTTTTTTTTTTTTTTTTGGTTTTATTGTTTTATTTTTTGGTATGTGGGTAGCTCCCTGGCTGGGAATCGAACCCAGGCCACAGCGTTGACAGCGCCAGCGCCAAAGCCTTAGCCACTATACCACCAGGGAACTCCCTCCACCCCATTTTTAACTGAATGACCATGAACCTTTTTTTGTTTGTCTGCTTTCTGAGATTCTGTTTTCTTAGTTATAATACTTGGGTATTATAAAAGTACCTACCTCGAGACTGTTGGAATTCACTGACATAATGATGTGAATCACTTAGCAGCAATTAGCACATAGTAATGAGATCATAAATATAAGCATTGCTGCTACTATTATTATTAAATATTAAAACAAATGATCCCTTAAGATTCCCTTTGTTTTTCTATGTGAAGACTGTGAGTCTCTAACATTCCAAGATTCCACTTACTGTTGAAGAGTCTGTAAATGCTTGTCTGTAAGTGATTTTAAGATTCTATGAGATTAACATTCTATAACTCTGACATTGTCTTTCTGGGGATCCCAGATCCCATGACTCACTCGAAATTCTATTGACAGATTCCATTTGCATGGCATGAAAGCACTGCTAAACCTGGCAGAAGCTTGCCTGACTAACTCTTACTATTCTGGTGGGTTTCTCCTTAAATAGCACTTCTTCAGAACTCCTTCCTGATCCTTCCTCCAGTGCACTGTACACCCTCCTCCCTGCGTCTGTCCTCGTCTGTCCTTGATCCTGTTCTTTCGCAACATGACAGAGCCCTCCTTGGTAACCAGATATCTGTGTGATTTGGTTAATGCCTGTCTTTATGTCTCCATTGCTTGGTAAAGTAGACTCTCAGTAAATATTTGATGAATGATAAATAAATGAATGATTGAATTCTAGGAGTCAAAGATTCCATGAGTATTTTTATTCCCAAGTTCTACTATTCCAGAGCCTCCCCCCCCCCCCCACCGCCCCACCCACCCAGCCTTCACCCGAGGGCTGACACCAGGTAGGGAGTGACCTTTCCAATTCCTGGCCTGTTTTTGCTCACTACCCTTTGCTCCCCACCCCTTCATTATTTGCCTCTTTGGGAGCCCTGGACTAGAGAGAAGGCTGGGCTGTGTCTCTGCTGTTGAAGCCATCCTGGAGCAGCACCTTCATTCAGCAAATGTTTGTCTAGTGCCCACAAAATGCCAGGCACTATGCTGAGGGACTGGGACAAAGGGTGAGCAAAGCCGACCTGGTCCCGGCTCTCACAGAGCTCACGCCCTAGAGGGCCGGAGATGGACATTTATGACATAACCACACAAATTCTCACATAATTATAAGCCGTGAAAGTGCTGTGGGGTGGGGAAGAATAGGGTGCTCTGGAGGCATACAGCAGCCCACAGATCAGGCCCAGGACCCTGGGCTCCAGGCCACAACGGGGCGCTCTCCAGAGCCTTGAACTGGTCCCCTAGGCCCATTATATCTGGGACACCTAGATACTCCCCTTGTGAAATCTCTCCCAGGGGAACGATCGGTGAGACTTTGGGTTCCAAGTGGTGATGTCGCACATCCCTTGGGAGTCCTGTACCCATCAGGCTGGAAGCTAAACCGTCACCTGTCAGAGCCATTCCCCTCCTGGCCGGACTCGGTCACTGAAAGGGGCCGGAAGGCCAGAGCTCTAGGTGTCCAATACCCTCCTGGGGAAACAGGTCCACAGTAAGTGGCAAAGTGAGAACAGGCCCCCCCTCCCCGTTCTCTGCTGCTTCCCACCCACATTACCTTTCTCCTTCCGAGAATGATCACTGAGTGTCCTATTTAATTTTTGTTTGCTTGTTTGTTTGTTTGGGGGAGTAGTTCCCTGGCTGGGAATCGAACCCAAGTTGCAGTATTGACAGCGCTGAAGCCTAGCCACTACACCACCAGGGAACTCCCTGAGTGCCCTATTTGAAACTGAAGCCGGGAGGGGGCTCTACCAGCTACAAGCAATAGTTAGGGTGTAGACAGCTCTGCAAGAGAGGAAGAGGAGGCGTAGACAACATTTGGAGGGATTTGCTCTGTGGTGTTTACTTAGGGCACCAACATACGCGAGTACAAATACATCCAGTGACACGTCTGAGTTGAATACCATGCTTTCATTTAACAAACACTTTCTTCAAGGAACTAGCTGTTTGCTTTGTTTCCAGTAGCAAAAAAGGGAAACAATCTAAATTAAAACAGTCATAGCATTAGGCTGGCCAGATGTTTTAACAGGACAGAAAACAACGGCACTGCCCCGTTTCAAGTGGTACGTGTGGTCAGCCTACTGACACCTTGAATTTAGCCCAGTGAGACTGGGCTGACCATGTGTATCATCTGAAATGGGACAGTACTGTTGTTTTCTGTCCCGTTTAAAACAGTGGTTCTGGTCAGCCTACATAGAATGCTATGTAGCACTTTAAAAAGTATAAAGGTATAAGGGGCCAAGGAACACTGTTGAGTTAAAAAACAAACAAACAAACAAAAAATCCCAACACAGTGTAAAAACCATCTTAAGCTTTACTATAATTTTTTTGAGATTTATTTTTTAGAAAAAAATTACTTTTTAGAAATACCATCCTTTAGAGCAAGGACAAATTTTTTTCCACAAAGACCCAGACAGGAAATACTTTAGGCTCTGTGGGCCACATGTCCCTGTCACAACTACTCCATTTTGCTGTCACAGTGCAAAAGCAGCCCCAGAAAGTTTGCACAAGCTAGTGTGTGTGGCCATTTTCCAATATGACTTTAATTATGGACACTGAAATTTGCATTTCATATAATTTACATGTGTCACCAAAAAAAATTTGTTTTTTAACCATTTAAAAATGTTAAACCCAATTCTTAGCTCAGAGGTGTTACAAAAGCCAGCAGCCAGCAGGTGTGACCCCAGAAGCGTGGCCAAGCCCCGCTCTAAGTCCGGTTCAAGGCCCCCTCCCTCCTAGCCGCACTGACCTACTCTGTCCTCAGATACTCCTGAGGTCCTTCAGGCCCCGCTCATGACCTTCAGTAGCTTCTCCCACTGCCTCCCAGCGCTGCCTGTCTGCCCTTGGGGACCCTCCTCTCCTGGCTGCAGGGCTGTTTTTTCCTGAGCAGGACTCTGAATAGCTCCATTCACCTTGGCAGGGGCACCCAGAGAAAGGAATTTTGTTTGGCATCCTGGACCAGAAGCCCCGACTCAGGACTTTGATTTGCCTTTGAAATCAGGCCCCTTCCCCTCCCATTTCGAGGGGGGTGGTCCCTCAGCCACTTCCCAGCTCACCCCCTGACAACCCCAACAGTCTCCCCTGAAGCCCCTGTCGCCACATCAGCATCGCAGATACAGGTCGCTCATCATGGACCCCAGAGCCCTCTGCTTCCTGTCGTGTTGCCTGCTCATCTGTATTATTTCAGGTATGGACCTCTCCTTCCATCTCAGTGAATCTTTTTAGTCCCCTGGGACATCCTGAGATTCACCACCCACCCAGGCGTCCCCTGTAGTCAGCATGGGACAGGGGAGTGAACCCCGGAACCCTGGTATCAGCCATCTGAGTTTTAAGCTCAGCTCTGTCTGTGGTGCCTTGGCTGGATCCTGTCACCTCTGTGAGCTCAGCTTCCTCTCTGTACAATGACAAGAATAAACTGCATGGTCTTCTGAGCCCTTTCCAGACCCAACAGGCCTCTCTGATCTGAAAGTCAGTGGCTATCATTAAGTCTAGTAATGATTTAGATTCACGGGGTGGGTTCAAGCGTGTGGAACTCTGAAATCTGATGGAACAAAGCCTGGCTCCTCCATTCGCCGGCAAGATTTACTAAAACTCAGTCTCTAAGACTCAGTTTATTCAGCGTGGTCTTGAGGATTAAATAATGTAATGTGCATAAACATTTGACCTGGAGCCTAGCATAAACACTCAGCAAGTGGTAGCAATATTATTTTGATTTTAAAGACTGTGATTATTATACCTGATCATACCAAGATTAGATACTTCCAAGAGTCTATTTAGTTCTAGGTTCTTTGACACTGAGAGTCTATGCTTTTGCTCACAGATCATTGGGGGCTCCATCAAGGGCACAGCCTGAAAGATTTCTAGCCCAGGAGCTGATAGAAGACAGCTCTTTAGGGAAGGCTGAGGCCCCAGGGCAACTAACTGTCCCTCCAGCTCTCCACTCCCCACCATCCCAGGAAGAGTTGGGGTTGGAATAATCTCTGCAAGAGAATGACTGGGCTTGCAACAGGATTTGGAGAGATGGTATCAGGCCAGACTTCCTCTTCAGGCGATATTCCCACTCGGTGCTGTCAGATGTTATTTAGGGAGCCTCAGACAGTAGGGAAGGGGCAGGCACCTCCCTAGTAAGACAGCAGCAGTTTAGCAAAACGTTGGTGGCCGAGATTGGAGGGTTTATTTGAAGGAAGAGGAGTTGGGGGGGGGGGTGGATACTGGAGGTGATGTGATCTCAGACACTTAGAACCTGGACTCTGAGAAGGAGCCTTAAGAGTTGCTTCGTCCAGGATTTAAACACTATGCTCCCAGGAGCTGATTTGAGTGCCCTACTGCCTCCGCCTTGGGGTGGGGGAGAGTAGAGGGAACTTGTGATTGAAAAGCTGGATTGGGCTGGTTTCCTGCCCCCACCTCCTTTAACCAAAACAACCCTATTATTATTTTCTTTTTATTACTGATCTTTCAATATTTCAAGAGAGGGATCTGTTATCTAGAATCGATCTATTGGTTGGTTTGTCTTTAAACTTGAAAAATCTCTGGTTTAGCCCAACCTCTTCATTTTATAGATGCAAACACTGAGACCCAGAGACTGCAAGATGATTAATGCAAAGAAGTAGATAGCATCAGACAGGATCCTGCTAATTTGGTGACACTGGACAAACTACCTGACACTCGAGTTTCCTCATCTGTAAAATGGGATGCCAGTGGGAGCCACCTGGTAGGGCCTTGTGAGTGTTGTTAGATAAGGTAATGCACGGATAGCACTCTCCAGGTGACAACCTGGGACTTGAGAGTGGCATCTGAAATTAGGTGGAGAGGGGCAGCCTTGTGGGACTGAGTGCTTAACCCGTGGAATCTGATGCCCTCTCTGGGTAAATAGCGTCAGAACTGAGTTAATTGTAGGACACCCTGTGGTGTCACAGAGGATTGCTTGGTGTGAGAAGTGTCGTGAGTGTGACAGTAGTGGAGTAAAGGAGACACACACAGAAGGAGTGTAGTTTTTTCTTAACAATTGTGAGAACTGAAGAACACAGGTTGGGAAAGTGGTGGTTCGGTCCTTCTTTTATTTTGCCCATTGGGTATCTGTGTGTCTTGGTGATGGTGTTGGGGGGCATAAAAAAGGGTGACTGCTACCTTTTCAGTTCCTGCTGCCCAAAGGCTCTTCCAGCCCCCTTGCCCCAGTGGCCCCCACCACCCCCACCAATGATGGGGAGGCCCAAGGCTTTTGTAACATGATAGCTTAAGAAGCTGTATCTGATGTCGTGTGTTAGACACACTACTTAAGGTAGTCTGGATGGGATCTGACCAGGCTTGGACTGAGAAGTGTTTGCGGTGGGGATAGAGAGAAAAGGGTGCATCTGGGAACTACTAGGAAGGAAAAGAAAGCCCCAGGACTCGGTGAAAATCGCACAACCTTCTCTGTGTGAAGAGAAGATTTGGGGTTGGGGGTGGCAGGCAGGTATGGAATGAGGGAAGAAAAGTTGTACCAGTGCTTAACGTTGAAGAGAGTGGGCTCATATCTGCAAGGACTTTGCAGCGGCCGGAGCCACTCGGCTCTGAGATACTCCACTGGAGGAATTGCCATGAGCTCTGGAGTCAGGTGGACCTGGGTTTGAGTTCAAGATCTTTGCTAGTCCTTAGCATGGTACCTTGGGAAAGTGAGCCCCAGAGAGCCGCAAGTCCCTCATCTGTAAAAGCAGAATAATACTTTGCAGTCATTAAGAGGGCGAAATGAGAAAACAGTACAGAAAGGGGCTAGTCCTGTCCCACAAACACCGCAGGCCCCACGGATGGCAGCTCTTGGCATTACTAAGTGCTGGGCTCCCTCCTCATCACTAGACCTTTCCAAGTTCAGGTGAAGCGACCTTTTGAGCATGCTTTAGAGGGTGTTGAGATATTATTGGTGACATGAAGAAAATCTGCAAGTTCCCTTGCATAGCCCACCAGCAGTTCCACTTTTAAAACATTCCTTCTAAAGAAGCAATCTGATTAAAAATTCATGCACAAGATGATTACTGCAAAATTGTTTATTTTGGCTAAGAATGGGAAAAACCCAAAGACCCAACAATGAAAAAGTCAATACATCCCTATCATGAAATAAAGTCATTAACAATGCTGGTGCACACGTGTTTGACCTGGAATGATAATCACAGCATATTACTACTAAGTGAAAATGCAGATTATTAAAATATGTATCGGATTGTTTCATTTTATTTCTAACAAAATAGCTATTTAAAATATTTGCATTAAAATGGCTTTGGGAAAACATGCTTCAAACATTCATTGTGGTGGTCTCTGGATGGTAAGGTTAGGGGCAAATTTAATCCTTTGTCTTGGTTTATCTGTATTTTATAATCTCTCTCTAAAGAGTGACGAAGACTTGTGTAGTAGTAATAAGCGTAACAGGTCCTAACAGAGCTGCGAGGTCTGCCAGCAGCTGGGGTGGAGAAAGGACAGAATGCGAGGTGGATGAAGTCTGGTGACCCCAGACCTATCCTGTCTTCCCTGTAGCCGAGACCCAGGAGCATGGCAGAACGCCAACGGCTCAGAAGAAGGGCCTCGAAGCGGCCAGCCCTGGCGAGGTCAAGCCCTCAGGAGCCCCAGGCGGCAGAAGACCCAAATCAGACCAGAGCCAGAGGTCTCTGCAGAAGACCCCCAGGCCCCTGGCCTCCTCCATCCTGACCCAGGTGCTAGGGAGGGGCCGCTTCCAGAAAGTGGGGGACTCTCTGAGCCTGCGGGCTGGGGACCCCCTGGAGCTGCGCTGCCGGGGGAAGGTGGTCCGCTGGAGGGTACCTGTGTACCTGGAAGAGGAGGGCGAGGGACGCCTGAGGTACGGCGGGGAGCGCTCCCGGCCCGGCCGGCATGGGGGGGCGGGGGTTCAGAGGACGCCGGGCAGCAGTCTCCCAGCACTGCCACCGTTTTTATAGCGATTAAAATGGCCCAGAACCCACACTGGGCACCGTCACGTACACCTGCAGGCACCTGAAAGAAATGGTAAGGTGGGCTCACGAGACCCACCGGATGCACAGTGGTTTCCCCAAGCGGGAGACAAGGGTCCCCACAATCCTGGAGTGTCAGTTCTGGGGGCAGCAAACAGTGCCCTCCGGGAGAAAGGTGGCCGTGGTGGCAAAAGAGGCCGCCTGTCCACCGAGAGGTCAGGCTGGAGGCCACCCTCCTGGCAGGGGGCTCATCAGAGGGAAGCGGGAACAAAGGCGGAGTTGGCCGGGCCAGCGTCGCCCACCGAGTCCAGGGGAAAACCAGGCAGAGGCTGGGAGACAAACCTGGGTCAGAAGAGTTCGGTCTCTGCAAGTGGGACTCGATGGCGGTGCTTGGGGGGCATCCGTGTCTGAACCAAGCAGCACCAAGTGGTTCAGGGTACCCCACTTGCAATGTGGGGGCAAGGTCAAGGGGGAGCAGACGGACCAACGGGAGGTTGCGCTGGAGGACGGTGGGGCAGGCGGGCCGATCGGGGACTGGGGGTGGGGCCACAGAGACTGGGGGTGGGGCCAAGGCAACTGCGGCGGCTCCACTGGGGGAGGGGGGACTG
>PVJL010019343.1:0-14066 GCA_004026885.1 Lyroderma lyra | reverse complement strand
GGTGGCAAGTTCACAAATGTAACTGTCAGACTCCTGTGTCTGTGCTCAATAACTTGTGTAAAGGTACAGTCATCTCTAGGACATTGAGGGCCCTAGAGAAATCACACCTTGTTCTCCTTCTCTCAACCTGGGTTACAAAGAGTAAGAAGGAGTCTGAGAGTGAAAGAGTAGTCAGTCAGAAGGAGCTTCTAATAGATTTTGTGTGTGTGTTTGTATACGTGTACATATGTGATGTTTATAGAACTGACCTGTATTAGGTACAGCTTTATTTTTATAAGTTTTTAAAAATAACAATATTCTTATAATTATTTTACATTATATAATTGAAAAAAATTGAAGTTAATTTTCAAAGAACAAAGATGTTCCTTCATATCCTATATGTATAAGTGCTTAAATATCAACTTAAATAAAATCTCACCAGGCAAACATTTCAAGCCATTAAAAGTAATTGTTTTGACATTTGATATTTATTCATCATGTGTATTTATTTATATCCAGCTTTGTTCCAAAAAAGCATTTAAAGCTTTCATAGATGGATATTAAATGAAATAAAAGTAAAATAAGTAGAGAAGATGATGGAAGCAGAAAAATTAGAACATGGAGGATTAGATGAAGCCAGGAATACACTCTGTTGTTCACAAATGCATGTCATAATGACCTATAAATCTCCTAAAAGTGGAACAAAAATGAAGATTTAAATTTTCTGGAGGCCACTATAAGGAAGCTGATACATTTAATTGTATTTTATGATTATTGACAGTATCTTTAAGATAGAAATAGATCAAACAGTCCAGAGAAACTGTTTTCATGGGGTGTCATTAAAAACAATGTACTATAACATAATGAAATGTCTTCAATAACATCTTCATACTAAATATAGCAACATGCTTACAAGTTATCAATGTAGTCCTTAAATTCAGGGAATACTCAGCTTTGTCTGTGTAAGAACTTTGATTTAAGAAGGATCTCATGGAAGTCTTTTTAAAATTCCTAATACTTAAATACAGAAGAGTGATCTTTATGCATTTCATCAACTGAAGCAACACTAAGGAGGTAGCTTCTTATTTTTTATTCCTAGGATGTGAACATACTTGCTTATCAGTATTACATCACTTGTGTAGGCATAGTGTGGGTGCAACTTTTTATATGCTGAACCTATTCAAGAATTTGGCCAAGGCTGTGAATCAGATAAGTGTAATAGCAATTCCAAGAAACTTTGGGCTGCAGCCTTAAGTTTTTCTGCAAAAGTTCCATTGCGCAAATGCAATAAATGGAATTTTTAGCCTGTATAAAACCTTAAAACATTAAATATTTTGACAATGCACTGTAGAATTGTATGCCTGAAACCTATGTAATCCTTGCTAACAGATGTCACCCCAAAAAGTCTAACAATAAAAATGAATTTAAAAAATAAATAAATATATTTGTAGTCTGTTTAATAAGGGAAAAGTCAGTTGTAAAATTGTACATTAAGAAGCATGCACTGTCATCATGAAAAAAGTGGCTAGTTGAGCTCACAATTCAAAAACATCACACAAGTGTTATTTTGAGACTACCATCATCTTTTGGCATGCAGCTAAAGTGTATCCTCCTCATTTTATCACACAACATTAAGAAGAAGTGTACTCAAGGGTTGAGATTTGATAAATCTGATCATTGTTAGCATCTCACTGAAGGCCTTCTTGAGTAAAACTTGCATTTTTTTTTTAAACTGTGAGTGTGTAATAGTGAAGAATGACTACTGATAAAGTTTGGAGTCACTGCCTTGATTGTGCCAAGGTGCCAGAAGTTGTACAATAGTGTCTTAATTGTGTTTTAAAACAATTAATGTAAGTTGTTTGGTATACTACATTTCAATCCATACATTAATGATAATTAATACCTTTATAGAATTTTTACTTGGAAGAATGATTGACAAACTCTGGTTCTTAAAATTGAGTATTGGTAGATGATTTCTCAAAATTAATAGAATGAGCCTGTTATTTCATGGAAAACAACTGACAGTATTTTTGCTAATGATGAAATTTGGGCTTTAAAGTAGAAAATTAGAACTGTGTGAAACTACGTGATACCCTGAGCTTGATATCTTCTTAATTCTCAAGAGGTTTTTTTTTTAATGAGTTTACTACTGTCAACATTTGGAAGATCTGCATAACTCAGTGAAACCGGTATTTTTTAGATGACCAGCATATGATCAGATATGAGTACAAAATTCATTCAAAGCGTAAAATAGATCAGTGGATTATTACATAAGAGAATATGGGCAATTTCAGATTCTTTGCTGCAACTAATCTTTAAGAAACTGCTACTTGTAAAGTTTGTATGTCATATCAAAGAAGAATAACCACAATTACATGGAAAGGGTAATAAAATACTCATCCCTTTTCCAAATACGTATCTGTGTGACGTGTGTGACATGAGATTTTTCTTCTTATACTTGAAGCAAAACAACTTAATTGCAACAGATTGAATGCAGAAGGAGATATGATAACCCAACTGTCTTCTATTAAGTCAGATATTAGAAATTTGGAAAAATATAAATCAATGTCACTTTTTTCATTTTTATGTTTTGGAAAATATAGTTATCCTTATGAAAATATTTATTTTCACATGTAACAGGTTTATTATTTTTAATGAATCATTAAATTGCTATTTTTCTGTTTTAATTTCTAATATGGTGAATATTAATAGATACAACCCACAAAAACAAAAGCACTTTGGAGTCTTCAATAATTTCTAAAATTGTGAAGTATTTCTGAGACCAAAAAGATTGAGAATTACTTTCCTAGAAGAGACTGATAAAGGGTAATTCTGCTTGAGATGAAGTCGTAGTCACAAAATAACTTGACTCATTTATTATCATCCTCTTAGTCACATGATAAAAATTAGGAAAAAGGAAACTAGTTATCTTCATTTTTTGTCATTATCCATAAAACTGAGTGAAAACGTTGAGTTTGGTTATTAGGGTTAATACCATTTGCTTTGCTTTGAAGCCGTGTGTGTGTGTGTGTGTGTGTGTGTGTGTGTGTGTGTGTGTGATGGCAATTCATTGTTCTTTAAAAATTGATAGGCTGCCTCTTAAATCAGCTATACAAATAATGTACAAGTCCACTTGTCTGCCAACAACTAAAAACTTGAAAAAAAAAAACCAGATGATAAAATATGCATCTGGGCTTGTAGGTTCTCAAGCTTACTCAATAAGTGTTACATGACATTTAGAACACCATGAGAATGTAGTTTGTGTGTATACTTTGTCTAACCCAGGTTGAATGATACTATTTTATGATTAAAAAGCCTGATTTAACACTGTTCATTTATAACAAATTAATTTTATTTCCTAAGGCTTCTCTTTTATAAAAGACACTGAGGGTAGACTAGACATGTTAAAGTTAACACTCTTCATTCAAATGAGTACCATTTTCATCAGTGAAAAATTATGGACTTTTAAGAATATTTCCAAGTTTAAATCTAGTAAATCCAAGTCTGGTATAAATTGGTACTAGTTCATGTGAGACATGTTCAAAAACTGAGATAAGCATTTAGAAACATTTACAGCAATTGAACAGTAATTTTGTGTGTGGAATCTATTAGATTAAAAAGGGATTGTATTTTGTATGACATTTAAATTTTATTTTTCTATCTATTATAATTCATTTTTATTATATTTTGTAAAAGTATGGTCTGCAGTGGGTTGGAGGAAAGGGAAAAGATATTGGTTTATCTACACAGAAAATGTGAGAAGCACCTACCCTCGATTAGTGTGAAAATGCTAAACCTGAAATGGTCTTTGAGTTAGGTATGAAATAAAGCCTTGCTTTCAGGATAGAAGAAAGCAGAGATTCCATGAAGTAAACATCTCCCCTCCACCTCAAGTTGGCTGACATATAATTACACATAAATGATAGGGAATATAATGTCTTAAGCAATACCTTGGGGAAGAGGCAAGACAAAAAAATTACTCAACAGCTCTCCCATCTGCATTTTTATGTGAACAAATTAGTTACTCGATCACATCTTTAATTTAAGCAACACATAAATAGAACTTCTTAGAGTCAGGATGGTGGGTTGAGGCAGTGAACAAGCTTAATTATTTTTTTTACTAATAAGTAACTCTTATAAAAATGCAACCTATTCATATTTATTTTAATCACTGAGGCTTTTAAAGAACTTAGCTTTTAATGAGTCATAATCTTAGTTTGAAAATATGAGATATTGTTTCAGCTTGCTTGGTAACTTTAAAGAGTTTAAATTTCATTGAAATATTAATAATTTGCTATAATGATTCTTTTACCTCTCAGACAGATAAGAATTGCACCTGATTTTTTTATTAGATTTAAATGCCTGATAACTTCTAAAATGGACCAATAAAAAAATACAAATGAAGATATGAAATTAATGGTCATCACGTTTGTTTGCTCTTTATTAAGGTAACAAAAAGAATCTTGGGTCTTAAAAGGAGCTCTCTTAGCTCTAATTGTTTTTTGTTACGTTATTTATCTTTTATGTCACAAAATTCTCAAAGTCCATGACCATGTCATTTATTTTTAAAATTTTCTTTTCTACAGTAGTATGTATGAGAGCATAATGTACAAAATGAATGAAAGTGAGAAAAATGTTAACTAAGCCTATAATTTATAGGGAAAGGCATATCTTTATGGAATTTAAAAAAATGAAAGGACATGTGTGGTAATGTGTGTGTATAACAAAAATGGCTTGACATATGAATTTTACTTTTTTTAAAAATTCCCCTATTAGGTTTTTCTTGTTAGAAAGAAGACCGGCCCTGATGCTGGGCAGCTCTATGCGATGAAGGTGTTAAAAAAAGCTTCTTTAAAAGGTAGAATATTAGAAAGCTTATTAAAATAGAATTTGGTAAAGCTTGTTTTAAGAAACATGGTGTGTGTTGCTTCTATATGGTGAGCAGATTTATTTGTTACCGTTTTCTAGCTGATAAAGGCTATTTCTATGTTAGATATTTTCATATTTCCCAATTTAATGGGAGTGTACCCTGATAAAAATTTAATGGTATAAAAGTGACACATTTCATTTAGTTAAAAATGAACTTAATTTATTAAGCTATATTCTTTTATCTCTTTTTTTTTCTGTTCCATCTATATTGATATTAAATATTGAGAAAGCATAACTTCCTACATACACTTATATATACCATTTTCTAGACTGTGATAGGAATAATATTGTGTGCAATTTTAATCAGTAAACTCATTTGAACAATTAGAGACTAATACAAAGTAAATTCATATTAGCCACGCCTCTTTATGTCTTTTTAACTCATCTATAGATCTAAACTGAATTTATTGACTTTCTGAGAATATGGTAATTACTCTTTAGGAATATATAGACTGCAAATGTAGGCACTTATACAAGGGGAGACCCCAAAAAAACGGAATGTATTTATAAAAACTTGTGTATTTATTCTTCCATGTTTAAACTTCAGTCACCTGCAAAGTTGGATGCAGTATACCTACTGAGATGCTTTTTCCACGGCTCAAAACAGTTTTTGAACTCGTCAGTTTTGATGCCTTTTAGTGCTTCTGCCATTTTTTGTTTCACCTGTGCTACATCAGCAAAACATTTCCCCCTTGAGGACTTTTTCCATCTGGGGAAACATAAAAAAGTCACTTGGGGTGAGATGGGGTGACTAAGGAGGGTGGGGCAAGGGGTCATGCTGTTTTTGGCAAAAAACTGCTGAACACTCAGCACGGTGTGAGCAGGTGCGCTGTCATGCCGCACGTTGTTTGTGTCAATCACCCATCATGAAATGGGCAAACGTGTGGAAAGAGTCTCCCCCCAAAATTAACTGAAGCTACAGCCTCTCACAAGCATGCCCACTGGTGCACGGATGCAGATGGGTTCCCAGAACACTCACCTAGCAGGGGAAGCCTGTACTACAAGGGCCTGCCCTCCAGAAGAGAATTCGGCATTTTTGGAGTCCCCCCTCGTGAAGTTATATTTTATCTTTTTGTTTGATAAATTTTTGATGGGTTCTCTATGAAGTTATATGTAATAGTAATATATTTTAACCTGTCACTTTTAGTTCGAGACAGAGTTCGTACAAAGATGGAGAGGGATATACTGGTGGAAGTAAATCATCCCTTTATTGTTAAATTGCACTATGGTACGTAATCTCTTTTTCAAATTTATGGAATTAGAGAATTAAGATGCCTTTTCAGACAGTAAAATAACAACAGATAAATAATTCAAACTGATTTAACATATTGAACCAAATGACGTGTTTATCAGAAATAAGAATCAATATCCAGCTTTTTCGTTGTATTTTCTGATTAACTTGTCTAAGGTAACAAGATAGTGTGTTCTGATTACTCGTCTGGTAGTACTTCTGTATTCCACCTGTCTATACCTCCAGTGATTTTATGCTATAAACTACTAGGGTAATTTATTGAAAATATTCTGGTGTTTGAATGTGCTCCTCTTACATGTTCATAATGAACATATTTGTCTTATTTCCTGGTTCTGTTTAAGAGGGCCATGTAGTTTTATTAGTCTATTTGAATTATCCTTTCTTATATTTGAGGACAGAGGAATATTAGTGAGAAGCCATAGGTATTATGGAAAAAACATGAATTTGGAGTCAGACAGTTCTGAGTTTAAATCATAGCTCTATTGCTAATTTAAGGTATGCATGATGTTGTAGAGTTTGTCTTCCCTTGGAAATTCAAAGGTATATATTAATACATTGTTAAATCACTGATACAGTTTACCATGTCATTTTCAATTATTGGAATTTTTAAAAGTAGAAGCTATTGATTTTATTCTTAGGTAATTCTAACAAATAATACATTAGAATATATATCCAATTATCTCTATTAAAAACCCTCAAAAATTCCCCACCCCATTATTCTTTCATTCTCTTGTTACCCTGATGGAATGAAAATAGTAATATCTGAAGACTTCATTGAATATCCAGGATGTCATTAGTTTAATCAGTAAATACCACTTGTGTGCAAAACACTGTGTTAAATGTAGTGAGCTCTAAAGATGAAATAATCTTTGATCTCAAGAAATTTATAATCCATGTGGAATATAGACATGTAAGCAAATTAATTACACAAATAAAATGGAGTAAGTACCTTAAGAGAGATATAACATGCAATGAGATCTCAAAACTAGTGGCAAGTAATGCTGATTGAGAAGAGGGAAAGGGGAGTTCCCTGGTGGTGTGGTGGCTTAAGGCTTTGGCACTGTCAACGCTGTGGCCTGGGTTCGATTCCCAGCCAGGGAACTACCCACATAAAATAAATAAATAAAATTAAAAAAAAAAAGAAGAGGGGAAGGATGTTGTAGGGAAATATGTAAAGGAAATAAAAGTTAATACCGGATGTAGCAGTTTCATTGAACTTGGAAGAATTAGTAGATTTTCAATATGTGGGGTGGTAGAGTTCAGACAGTTTCAGTACAATATGATACTCAATAAATCTGGAAAATAAATATCGTAGAAGTTTCTGTGTAAAGGCACATGCAAGGTTGATTATGTTCTGGGTAATGGTTTATAGCTATTTCAACACCAGATTTAATTTTGAGATAATTTTCCAATAATGGACCATTTTAAAGACTTAATTGCTATATAGTATTTAGTGATAAACTTCTAAACATATATATTAATTTAAAAGTATACTAAACTTTTTAAGCCTTTAAGATTATGCTATTATTATAGTCTAATTTTTGATTAGCCTTTCAGACTGAAGGGAAGCTGTATTTAATATTGGATTTTCTCAGGGGAGGAGATGTATTCACAAGATTATCCAAAGAGGTAAGTATCTGTTTATAAATTATTACTATATAGTCTTGAAACAAAAGTAAAAAAATCATTTTTGTTCATTTGCTAATTACTTTTTTCTACAGAAATTTTAAATGATAATTATTCTATTTGTTTTATTGCATAGTATTTAGTGGATATGGCAATTAATGGCATTTTTTATGTCCCTCTCATTTAGATCTCAATGTATTACTCATTATTCTCTCAGGCACAAGATCAGTTTAAATAACTATATGAAGCAGATAGGGCAAGCCTAGGACTTCCGCTAAACAAGCTACCAAAATACCTCTGGGAGTAGTGTTTAATTTATTAATGTTTAAAACAGCTTTATGGAGGTATAATGGATATACCATAAACTACATGTTAGAATACACACTTTGATAAATTTTGACATTTGTATATACCTGTGAATTCATCATCATAGTCAAACGGATTAGCTTATCCAACATCCCAACAGTTTTCTTGTGTCCCTTTGTAATGCTTATCTTCTGCCCCACCCTTACTTATTCTGCTTTCTGTCACTGGTTTGCATTTTCTAGGACCTTATATGAATGGAACTATATAGTATGTATTTTTTTGTCTGACTTATTTAACTCAGCATAATTATTTTGAGATTGATCCCTGTTGTTACAGGTACCAATAGTTCATTCATTTTTACTGCTTTGTAGTATTCTACTATATAGATATACCACACTTTGTTTATTCTTCCACTTGTTAATGGATGTTTGAGTTGTTGCACTTTTGGGACATTAGTAATATAGCTGCTAGAAGCATTCATGTAAAAGTGATTGTATAGACATGTTTTCATTTTTCATGGTTAAATACCTAGATTGTAATTACTGGATTTTATAGTATGTGCATTTTAAGTCATTTTAATGACACTGATAAACCATTTTCCAAACTGGTTATATAATTCTTATATACCCATCAGTAGCATGTGAGTTTCAGTTGTTGTTTGAATTTCAGATATCTCATAAGTCTATAGTGGTATCTTATTGTTATTTTGAATTGCATTACCCTAAAGACTAATGATGTTGAGCACTTATTTGACATCTATCTACCCTCTTTGATAAAGTGTCTGTTTAAATTTTTGGCACAGTTTTTACTGGGTTTGATTTCTTATTGTGTTTTGGGAGTCTTCATATATTTTGGATGTTAAGTCCTTTATCATACATACTGTTTTGTAAACATTTTCTTCTGGTCCATGGTTTGTCTTTTTGTTCTCTTTAACAGTGTCTTTCTAAAAGAAAATATTCTTAATTTTGATGAATTGTGATTTATATATTTTTTTCTTTAATGAATTATGATTTTGGTGTCCTATTTAAGGAATACTTTTCTAATCCTAGGTCAAAAAAGTTTTCTCCTATGTTTTCTAGAGGTATTGTAGTTTTAGGTTTTACATTTAAGTTTATAATCCTTTCTAAGTTCATGTACTATATGGCAATAGGTATGTGCTCTAATTCAAGCCCCTTTTTGGTATCTATATATCCTATTGCTCTAGCATCACCATTGTAAAAATCTATGCATTCTTCACTGAATTACCTTGCATGTTTGTTGAAAATCAATTGACCATATATGTGAAGGTATATTTCTAGACACTATTCTAAACTATTGATTTGTTTGTCTATCTTTATGCCAATTCCACACTTTCTTGATCACTGTATCTTTATAATATGCCTTGAACTCAGGTAGTATAAAACTTTGAGCTTTGCTCTTCTTTCTCAAAGCTGTTTACCTTTTATAGGTTCTTCGTATTTCCATATGAATTTTAAAATCAGATTTTCACTTTCTATAATAAAACCCACTGGGATTTTGATTGGAATTGCATTGAATCTGTAAACCAATTTGCAGATAATTGCCATTTTGAAAATATTGATTCTTCTAATCCATGAACATGCTATCTCCCTCTCATTCAGTTGGCTGTCTGTTTGCCTTGTTGATGGTTTCTTTTGCTGTGCAGAAGCTTTTTAGTTTGATATAGTCCCATTCATTTATTTGTGCTTTTACTTCCCTTGCCTTTGAGGTCAGGCTCATGAAGTCCTCCTTGAGTCCTAGGTCTATGAGTTTAGTACCTATGTCTTCTTCTATACAGTTTATTGTGGCAGGTCTGATATGAAGGTCTTTAATCCATTTTGAGTTAATTTTGGTATATGGTGTCAGACAGCAGTCTACTTCCATTCTTTTGCATGTGGGTTTCCAATTTTCCCAGCACCATTTATTGAAGAGGATTTCTTTTCTCCATTGTCTGTTTTTCACTAGTTTGTCAAAAATTTTATTTTAAAAGTTTTAAATTTATTTTAATTGTTTGTCATACAATATTATATTATCTCTGATATACAGCATAGTTATTCAACATTTGTATACCTTACAGAATGATGGCCATAATAACTGATACATTATGATATTACTGACTGTCCCCCATGCTGGATGTTACATCTCTGTTCCTTATTTTATAACTGAAAGTTTATGCTTCTTATTCACCTTCCCCTTTAGCCCAACTCTCCACTCCCTTCCCCTCTGGCAACCTTTGTCAGATACAACTATCAGTTTGTGTCTGTCAGTTTTTTTCTGTTTCAATTTTTTGTTCATTTGTTTTGTTTTTTAGATTCCACAGATAAGCAAAATCATATGGTATTTGTCTTTTTCTCTCTGACTTATTTCAGTTAACAAAACTCTCTAGGTCCATCTAAGGTGTGAAAAAATGGCAAGATTTCATTCTTTCTTATGAATGAGTAATACTGCATATATCTCACATCATTTTATCCATTCATCCATATGTAAGCTATTATAAACAGTGCTACAGTGAACATAGACGTGTACATAGCTTTTTGAATTATTGTTTTCATTTTTAAGTTAAATACCGAGGAGTGGAATTGCTGGGTCATATGATAGTTCTATTTTTAATTTTTTGAGGAACCTCCATACTATTTTCCATAGTGACTGCACAAATTTGCAATCCCACCAACAGTGCATGAGGATTCCTTTTTCTCCACATCCTCGCCAACACTGTTGTTTGCTGATTTACTGACGATGGTCATTTTGACAGATGTGAGGTGGTATCTCACTGTGGCTTGATTTACACTTCCCTGATAATTATTGATATTGAGAATCTTTACATGTTTCTGTTGGTCATCTGTATATAGAGAGGGTGCCAAAAAATGTATACACATTTTAAGAAAGAACAAAACTGTATTAAAATTGTAATACAAAATATGTACAAACAACAAAAGATAAATAGAAGTCACGCTTGACTTCTGCAATGACAAGAGGTGGTCAATGTGGTCACCAGCAGTGTCTACACACTTCTGATGATGGCAAACTACTGCTTGAGCAATATTGACCCAAGTGTCCACTTGTATTGCTGCACATGCCATTTCAGTTTCTTCCCAAAATACCACCAGCGTAGCCCGTTTCTACGGTCCGCCATATCCTTTAAGGTTCCTCATAGGTAGAAGTTAAGGGATGTTAACTCAGGAGAACGTGGAGGAAACTCAAACAACATCCTCAAATTTCGTATCCCACTTCAAATGATCTGTGCTCCTCTAATGACATCCATGCTTCCGCTGTTTTCTGTGACCGTCCTGCCTGTCACATGGTGACACTAGCATTCATTTGATCAATGCCATCTTTTGAGCGAACGTCATACTACACATGGCTACTGTAATTCAATTCAACATAACATCGCTTAAAATGTGTATACATTATTTGGGCACCCCTGGTATTATCTTGAGAAATGTCTATTTAGTTTCTCTGTTAATTTTTTAATTTTAATTTTTATTAAATTTATTGGTGTGACATTGATTAATACAATTATATAAGTGTCAAGTGTACATTTCTATAATATAGTAAACTCTCCACGGGGATTGGCAGATGCCAGATAAATGTAAGTAGGCTCTCCATTAACCAGAACTCAAGTAACCTGTGAAATCTGAAGTAACTGCCAAAAAGATTTTACCAGTTGCTTGAGAGTGCTGGTTGCTTGAGTTCTGGTTAACAGAGAGTCTATTGTGCATCATCTATGTGTTACATTATGTGCTCACCACCCAGAGTCAGTTCTTCCATCACTGTACATTTGACTCCCCCTCCTCATCTATCAACCCCTCCTTCCTTACCTTCTTGTAACCACTAAACTCTTGTCAGTGTCTATAAGTTTTAGTTTCTTGTGTTCATTTATTGCTTTCAGTTTTATATTTCACATAAGAGTGAAATCATATGGTACTCTAATTTTTTTCTGACTTATTTCACTTAGCAACCATATGATTTCATTGTGACAATGTAATGGCAGTATTTCATCTTTTGTCACAAATGTCAGTATCTCATATTTTCTTATAGCCGAGTAATATTCCATTGTGTGTATGTCCCACAAATTCTTTATCTAATCATGTACAGAAGGACACTTTGGTTGTTTCCATGTCTTGGCTACTCTCAATAATGCTACAGTGAACATAGGGGTATATATATCTTTGCAGATGCATGTTTTCAGATGTTTTTGGTGGATACTTAGTAGAGAGATTGCTGGGTCATGTGGTAATTCTATTCTTATTTTTTTAAGGAATCTCTGTACTTTTTTTCATAGTGGCTATGCCAATTTATATTCTTACCACCAATTTATGAGGTTTCCTTTTTCATACACATGTGATTTTTTTGTTCTCTTTTTTGAAAAAATGCCATTGAGATTTTGATGGGGGTTGCATTAAATCTGTACATTGCTTTGTGTAATATGGCCTTTTTAACTATGTTAATTTATCCAGTCCATGAACATGGAATATCTTTCCATTTCTTTGTATCTTCTGCAATTTCTTTTAATAATATCTTATAGTTTTTGGTGTATAGGTTCTTCACACCCTTTGTTAAGTTTATTCCTAGGTATTTTATTCTTTTTGTTGAAATTAAAAAAGGAATGGGGTTTTTTATTTCTTGTTCTGAGATTTCATTGTGAGATATAGGAATGCAATGGATTTTTGTACATCAATTTTGTATCTTGCAAGTTTGCTGTATTTGTTTATTGTTTCTAATAGTTTTTTTTAATGGGGTCTTCAGAGTTTTTTATATAAAGAATCATGCCTTCCTTTTCTTTCTTTGTCTGATTGCTGTGGCTAGGACTTCCAGTATGATGTTGAATAACAGTGGTGACAGGGGGCATCCCCGTCTTGTTCCTAATTATAGAGGAAAAGGTTTTAGTTTTTCACCATTAAGTATGATATTAGCTGAGAGTTTGTCATCTTTGGCATTGATTATGTTGAGGTACCTTCCTTCTTATACCCATTTTATTAAGTATTTTAATCAAAAAATGAATGTTATATTTTATCAAATGCTTTCTGTATTAATTGATATGATGATATGATTTTTTATCCTTTATTTTCTATGTGGTGTATGCAGTATATCACATTGATAGATTTGCGTATATTGAACCATACTTGTGCACCTGGGATTAACCCCACTTGACTGTGATATGTAATCTTTTTAATGTATTCTTGTATTCAATTTGCTGGTATATTGTTTAGGATTTTTGCATATGTGTTCATCAAAGATACTGGTCTGTAGTTTTCTGTTTTTCATGTTATCCTTATCAGGTTTTAATATCAGGATAATGTGGCCTCATAAAATGAGTTAGGAAGTATTGCTCCTTTTTCTATTTTTTGGAACAGTTGGAGGAAAACAGGTATTACATTATCTTTGAATGTTTGGTAGAATTCACTAGTGAAGCCATCTGGTCCTGAACATTGTTTTGGGGGAGGTTTTGGATGATTGTTTCAATTTCCTTATTGTTGATTAGTCTATTTACAATTTCTAGTTATTATTGACTCAGTCTAGGATGGTTATATATTTCTAAGAACTTGCCCATTTCTTCTAGGTTGTTAAATTTGGTGGCATATAGTCCTTCATAATATTCTTGTATGATCCTTTGTGGTATCCATCGTAAGTTATCCTCTTTCATTTCTGATTTTGTTTATTTGTGCCTTTTCCCTTTTTTCTCTAGTGGTTCTAGCTGGGGGGTTGTCAATTTTATTAATTTTTTCAAAGAACTAGCTCTTTCTTGCATTAATACTTATCTATTCTCTTTTTGCTCTTTATTTCATTCTTTGTGTCTTTTACTGAGTTCTTTATCTCCAGAATTTCTGATTGGTCCTTATTTGAAATTTCAGTCTATTTGGTCAAGTATTCATGTTGTTGGTTGATTTTATGTCTGAGTTCATTAAACTGCCTATGTGAGTTTTCTTGCGTCTCCTCGAGTTCTTTCAGAACTGCAATCCTGAATTCTCTGTCGTTT
>PVJL010019342.1:0-14076 GCA_004026885.1 Lyroderma lyra | reverse complement strand
GGTGGCGGTGAGGGGGCGGTGGGGGCGCGGTGGTGAGGGGCGGTGGGGTGGCGCAGCCAAAGGGCTAGTGGCAGGTCCTCAGAAGCCTGCCTGTGACAGACCACCGCTGGTAAATGGGGGACAGTTGATTAATAGCCCCCCGAGGAATCGTCTGTGACACTGAACAACCAGCACGAAACAGGAAGCGGAGGCCTGCCGCCGAGGCTCTGGGGTCTGGGACAGAGTCCTTAACGGTGCTGCTCCGTCTCACCTGACCACGAGGTGTGACAAAAAATGACAGTGACCGTAAAAGACACATCGCCATTCATCGCCCTCAGAACACCCGCCCCACTTCGAACGCCTTCCCCATCGCTCCTGCCACTCTCTGAAGCGGTGCCAGAGGTCCTCCTTCGTGAATGTCTGCAGTTGCTCTGTCGCGGCTGCCTCGATGTCCTGAATCGATTCAAGACGTTTGCCTTCATGGTCATTGTGACTTTGGGGAAGAGCCAGTGAACCAGCTGGAAGGGGACACACCGTGCTGTCTTTATCCGACAGAAATCCACGTTACGCTGCTCGTGACCCACGACTGAGGGCGCCCTGTGAACAGCCCTCTCCGCGCGGCACCTGCTGGGGACTGACCGCGCGGAACAGGTAGCCCCGCCCCGCCCGCTGTGGCCCCGCCCCGCCCGCTGTGGCTCCGCCCCGCCCGCCGCGCCCCGCGCACACGGCCCGGCCTCCCGCTGGGTGGCGCTGGGCAGCCGCGCCGAGTGCTCTGATCACACCTTGTGAGCTTCCGTGAGACACCAACAGTGCGACATGCAAACGAGGGTGATGCAGGTGTCCTTTCAGCGACTTATCCTCGAGTTCCCTGGAGCAGGGCGCGGTGTCCTCACCCGCTGAGATGTAGCTATAAATGTTCAGTAGGTAGCGATGATGATGGAACAGCAACCATTTGGCATGTAACAGTGACTGTCATTGCTTTGATTTCCCTTTTTCAGAGCAGGGTCACAGGGCACTACATCCCTGGTGTTGGCTACCCTCTCTATGATAAGACAATTCCAAGTACAAGGGCTGGAGCCAGAGCGAGGAACTAAAGCACAGAGGTGCTTGGGGTGCTGGGCCCGAGGAAGGGCTCGGCTTCCTCACCGGCCTCTGAAACGCGAACTTCTGAGCTTCTGTCTCAGTGGGGAGAGGCTGCAGGCGGCCGCTTGGCTCTTTCTGTGCGACACCATGTCCCTTTCTCTCTTCTTCCTTCCCCAGTCTTTCTCCTCTTTAACAATGATGATAGAATTTCCTGGTCAAAATAATCCTTTCTTTTTTGACTGGGAAAATTGGTCAAAATGTCACAATGTTCTAGTGTCCTCCAAGCTCAACATAACTGGGCCTCAGAAAGTTCCCAGGGGAGAGACAATAAGACCACAGTCTGCACAGAGCCTTCTGTGTGTCTGTGACAGTGAAGACAAACAACGAGCCTGCCAATGTTGTTGGTTAGGGCTGGGCATTTTTGCTGCTGCTGCTTCGTGGTAATTTTTCACTATTCAGTCTAAAATTTTAAAGAACATTGTTTATGTCTCCATTAAGAGAAATTGTTTATGTCTCAAAATGAATGCATTTCATGTCCTATTTGTCATTTTCAGTCTAGAAGGTGTAGTGGTTGAATGGTGCCCTTCCAAAGGATGTGTCTATGTCCCAGAACTTGTGAATATGATCTGATTTGGAAAAGGATCTTTGCAAATGTAATTAAATTAAGGGTCTCAGGATGAGTACAGCTTGGATCATCCTGCTGTGTGCTAAATCCCATGACAAGTGTCCTTATAAGAGAGAGGAAAGCATAAGACACAGAGAGAAGTCCACTTAAAGATGGAGGCAGAAATTGGAGCAATCAGCCAAGGAAGCCAAGGAATGCTGGGAACCACTAGAAGCTGGAAGGGGCAGCACGAATCCTCTCCTAGAGACTTTGGGGTGGTATTTGGGGTACAGTCTGCCAATACCTTGATTTTGGACTTCTGGCCTCTAGAACTGTGAGGGAACACATTTCTGTTGTTTTACGAGGTCTGACAATTAAGTTTGTGAACTTGCCACCATGTGTGTATGTTAGCAGCACTGTATATATAACTTGGCGAGGTTTCATAACCTTGGTGTACCTGTGTCTCACAGCTGTGTTTGCATTGACATGTCTTGCTGGGTGGCATTCATTATTGTTGTTGCTTGTTTTTGTATGTCATCATGAGAATGTCAGAGCTTGAATTAGAACAACAAACAAACATTAAATTTCTTGTTAAATATGGCAATAGTGGAAGTGAAATCAGAGACATGTTAGTCAAAGTTTATGGGGATAATGCAATGAAGAAAATGGCAGTATACAAGTGGATTAAATGTTTTTCTGAGGGGAGAGAAAGTGTCACTGATCAAGGGAGGTCAGGGTGGCCAGTAATGAGCAGAACTGATGAAAACATTGTAAAAAATTATCAAATTGTGCATCAAAATTATTGACTGAGTGTGAGAAGCATGGCTGACTATAAAAAGCATAGCAGACCAAATAAACATCGATAGAGAGACAGGTAGGAGAATCTTAACTGAAAATCTTGGCATAAGAAAGGTATGTGCAAAAATGGCCTTGAAGGAGGTCACCAATGAACCAAAAAAGCAAAGGAGAGTAGAAGTTTGCCAAGACCTTTTGGAGAGGCAAGACTCTGTACCGGGTTGTGGTTGTGTTATCACTGGTGATGAAACGTAGGTGTACCAATATGACCCTGAAACAAAGTGTCAGAGTGCGTAGTGGAAGTCAGCCACTTCTCCATGACCAAAGATGTTCTGTCAGTCCAAATCAAGAGTTGAAACAATGTTACTAAACTTTTTTGATATCAGAGGGATTGCTCATGATGAATTTGTAACAACTGGACAAACAGTTGACCAAGTTTACTATTTGGAAGTGCTGAAAAGGCTGTGTGAACAAGTTGATGAAAACGACATGAACTTTTCACCAACAACTCATAGCTCTTGCATCACGACAGTGCACCAGCTCACACAGCACAGCACTGTCTGTGAGGGAGTTTTTAGTCAGCAAACAAATAACTGTATTGGAACACCCTCCCTACTCACCTGATGTGGTCCCCAGTGACTTTTTTCTTTACCCAAAGATAAAGGAAATAGTGAAAGGAAGACATTTTGATGACATTCAGGACATCAAGCGTAATATGACAACAGCTCTGATGGTCATTCCAGAAAAAGAGTTCCAAAACTGCTTTGAAGGGTGGACTAGGCACTGGTGTCGGTGCACAGTTTTCCAAGGGGAGTGCTTCGAAGGTGACCGTAGTGATACTCAGCAATGAGGTAGGTAGCACTTTATCTAGTTCGCAAACTTAATTGTCACACTTTGTAAGTCATCCAGCATGGTAATTGGTTAAGGCAGCTACAGGAAGCTAATAAAGAAGGTGAGAAGGAAAGGGGGGATTTATCCAGATGTTGCTGGACAGGCAGATTCCATCCTGAAATGGCTTTCCTCAGGTCCCTAGGACTCAGCTGACCCAGGGCTGGGAAGAGATCTGGCTCAGGCACATCTCAACTAAAACCCGTGATGTGGCTCTGTGGTGGAGAGTCTTGACATGCAAGCCAAATTTGGGGAGCAATAATCCCCCCATGGTATTATAAAAACATATCCAGACCCCAAGGCAGGCTCCTCATTCCAGGAGGCCTTTTAGGTGATGAGGTGGCCGTCCAGCAGAGCATTTTCCCTCCACTGGGGAGGGGGTTTCTTATTCAGCCATTCGTTGGCAGCTAGCCCTGACCCCCCCCCCCCCCCATGATAGACTCGCACTTTCCCAGAATTCCACTCGCACCTTGCCCTGCCTGCATCTCTCCAGAGTCCTCCAGAATGGGGTATTCCAGATGGTCACCCCAAAGCTGAGGAAGTTGACAGACAAGATGAAATACCTTCTTACTTGTAGCATAAGGAACATAGGTGACCCTTCCTACCCTCTATATTCTAACAGTCTCCTGGTGGCGAGGATTGCCATATCGACAAAGGTCTACGGCAACCCACAGCCTGCGGGCCGCGTGCAGCCCAGGACGGCTTTGAATGCCCCTCAACTCAAATTCGTAAACTTTCTTAAAACATTATGAGATTCTTTCGTGACCTTTTCAGCTCCTCCGCTATGGTTAGTGTGAGTGTACTTTATGTGGGGCCCAAGGCAATTCTTATTCCCACGTGGCCCAGGGAAGCCAAAGGGTTGGACACCCCTGCTCTATGGGGGGATGTGCTCGGGGCTAGACAGAGATGTGTTGGGGCGCTGGGGGGCCCCAGAGGAGGGAGCACTTCTCCCTGAGAGAATCTGGAAGCTTTCTGAGAAGACAGGTATTTGAGCCGAGTAATGACCAGGAACTGTGCAGGCTGAAGAGGGAGAGGAAAGCTTTCTCGGCAGAGGCATCAGCACGAACAACAAAGGCATACACAGGAGACTCTCTGTTAACCAGAACTCAAGCAACTGGCACTCTCAAGCAACTGGCAAAGGTTGCTTGAGATTTTGCCAGTTGCTTGAGAATGCTGATTGATTCAGTTCCAGTGAATGGAGAGTCTACTCAGATGTATCCGGCATCTAGCAATCTCCATGGGTGCTGGTTAACTGGGAGTCCCCTGTGGTGTGCTTGTGGGACAACAAGAAGCTCTGGGTTATAAGAGAACTGGGGTGAGGACTGGGGTGTGAGTGAGTACAAAAACAGGTTAGAGAGGGTGGTTGATGCCAGGCTATTAAGGGCCTCATACATCCTCGATGACTCAAACAGAACGTGTCCAAACTGAACTGGTTATCTTCTCCCCGAACCCTCCTCTTCCTCCCCCAGGCTTCTCCAACTCGTGAGAGGGGTCATCACCCACCCACCCGAGCATGGGTGGGATTCTCTCTCACCCTCTTTAGTACCCCTTGAATCCACCCAGCTCTCTCCATGCCGATGCCAGGCCACCATTATCTCCAGCCTGGACGTCTGGGGTGCACCCGCCCCGCCCTGCCCCCTCGCACCCCATCTCCTTGCTCCCAGGGCGTGTTGCCTCCACTCCATTCTTAACTGTAGCTCAAGTGATCCATTTTGAACACAGATCCAATCATATCACTTGTGTGTTTGTGTAAAACTCTATTTTAAATGACTCACAAAACTCTCTATGATGCAGCTTCTGATTTAAAAGAGAAAATGCACAGAAGAACTTAGGAGGGAAAGCAGTAGTGCCCTGACGTAGCGTCTGCCGTCCCCGGGCTTTGTCACCACAGAACGTCTTTGGACCAGTTCTTGGGGGCTTGATATCCCCCAATACTGTCCTTACACTGAAGTTTCTTGATTTATCAATATGGAATACCCTAGCACCATTGATAAGGGTTTAATGGACCTCTGTTAGCTTTTGTCTCTCTGTCTCCACCTGTTCCTAGTTCCTCCTCTGCAGCTTCCGGAAAGCTATCTGGTGGCCATGGGGGTGACACAAAGCAGAGAGCCGTGTCAGGAAGGCGCGTCAGGAAGTCATTGCTGGAGTCCACGGGAAATGAAAAAGCTCTGGCCTGGGGGCAGCGGCAGGAAGGTGGAGAAAAGAGCCCAGTTAAGGAGAGGTTTCTGAGGACACAATCAGGATTTGGTGACCCTTAATTCAGAAACGAGAGGAAGTGCGTATTCAAAGGTGATTCCACGGTTCCTATCCTGTGAGAAGAGGAGAGCCGTGTTGCTATGTGCCGAGATAAGAAGATCGAAGAAAAGGAAGGCACAGGTTTCTAAGCTAAGGGGTGTGTCACCCAGGACGTAGCTGCCAGTGAGAACCTGGAATTTAAGAGAAACAGCTGAGCCCTGGAAGTGGGCTTCTAGGACGTGGGTGACACGAGGGTGTGGGTGAGCCCATCAGGAGAGAAGGTGTAGAAGAGCAGGAAGTAGCAGGTAGAACCCTGGGGAGCCTCAGTCCTGAAGGGGCCGGTGAAGGAACAACCCACGGAGGGGAAGAGCAGGAATGGACTGAGAAATAAGGCCAGAGGGAAATGGCTAAATTATGACGTGGCCAACCCCTTGGAACATGAATGAGGAAGATGTTCAAGGTCTGACAATTAAGTTTGTGAACTCATCCCAGAAAAAGTGCTACATACCTCACTACTGACTATCACTATGGTCACCTTCGAAGCACTCCCCTTGGGAAGCTGTGCACTGATGCCAGCTCCTAGTCCATCCTTCAAAGCAATTTTGGAACTCTTTTTCTGGAATGGCCACCAGAGCTGTCATCATATTATGCTTAATGTCCTGAATGTCATCAAAATGTCTTCCTTTCAATATTTCCTTTGTCTTTGGGTAAAGAAAAAAGTCACTGGGGACCAGATCAGGTGAGTAGGGAGGGTGTCCCAATACAGTTACTTGTGTGCTGGCTAAAAACTCCCTCACAGACAGTGCCGTGTGAGCTGGTGTGCTGTCATGATGCAAGAGCCATGAGTTGTTGGTGAAAAGTTCAGGTCGCTTTCGTCCAACATTTTCATGCAGCCTTTTCGGCACTTCCAAACAGTAAACTTGGTCAACTGTTTGTCCAGTTGGTACACATTCATAATGAACAATCCCTCTGATATCAAAAAACTTTAGCAACCTTGTTTTGACCCTTGGTTTGGACTGACAGAACATCTTTGGTCATGGAGAACTGGCTGACTTCCATTGTGTACTTTGATGCTTGTTTCCTGGTCATATTGGTACACCCATGTTTCATCACCAGTGATAACACAGCTTAAAACATAGTCCTACCTCTCCAAAAGGTCTTGGCAAACTTGGACTCTCCTTTGCTTTTGTTCATCAGTGAGCTCCTTTTGGACCATTTTGCACACACCTTTCTCATGCCAAGTTTTCAGCTAAGATATTTCTAACTATTTTTCTATCAATGTTTACTTGGTCTGCTATACTTGTCAGTCAACTGACAATTTTGATGCACAATTTGATGAATTTTTTACAATAATTTGGTCAATTCTGCTCATTACTGGCCACCCTGGCCTCTCTTCATCAGTGACACATTCTCTCCCCTCAGAAAAACATTTAATCCATTTGTACACTGCCGTTTTCTTCATGGCATTATCCCCATAAACTTGGACTAACATGTCCCCAATTTCACTTCCATTATTGCCAAGTTTAACAAGAAATTCAATGTTTGTTCATTGCTCTAATTCAAGCTCCGACATTCTCATGACAACACACAAAAACATGCAACACCAATAATGAACACCACACAGCAAGACACCTCCACATGTCCACACAAACACAGCCGTGAGACACAGACAACCAAGGTTGTGGAACCTTGCCGAGGTGTTTGTACAGTGCTGCTTAAGTAAGCATGGGGTGGCAGGTTCGCGAACTTAATTGTCAGACCTGGTACTGACCAGGAGCAAAGTGCATGTGTGGTATTTGCTAAATGAACCCAGCAACTTTATTTATTCAGCCAATATTTATTGAGGACCAGTAAGTGTCCAGGCACCGTGGGTTCATTAGTGAGCCAAAGATCCCCAAATCCCTGTCCTATTGGAGCTCACAATATAGTGGGGAAGACAGATGACAAGTAAGTAAAGTGAAATACAGAGCACTTTGGAAGGTGGCAAGTAGTAACGAGAAAAATAAAGCAGGGAAGAGGAATGGGAAATGGGCGAGTGGCGGTCACACTTGGGGTGGCCAGGAAAAGGCCTCACTGAGAAGGCGACTTTTGAGAAAAGACTCAAAGAGTGAGGACTCAAGCCACGTGGACATCAGGGGGTTGACATACCAGCAAGGGAAATGAATGGCCTAGCACTGCTCAAGGGACCACGACAAGGAGCCCAGTGTGGCTGGAGCAGGGACAGCCAGAGAAGAGGTCAGGGGGCTCGGATTTCGTCCAGCCCAGCAGGGTGTGATGAGGGTTTTACCCAGTGGGAGCTGAGAGCCAGGCAGGCTTGTGACAGGATCTGACTTGTGCTTCAACAGAGTCACTCACTGAGCAAGCGAATTGTCATTGAAAGTTGGTGGTTCGAAGGCCCAAGGCAATGATATATAAAGCACAGAAGGAGAAAATTCGAAAGTCAGAGGTGCATGCAAACAAGATAAACATCTCCATGGATCAGAAGCAGCACATAAATTCAGACAGCAGCCACAGGCCTGACGGGCCCGCCGGGGGGGGGCACGCAGGAGTCTGGCTCTTGCGAAGCGCCAGGGCCTGAGGACACTCGTCACGGGGCGGGGCTGGCGCCGGACCCGCGGGGGGAAGTCAGCTGCCGGCGTGGGGCCTGCGGGGTGAGATGCACGTGCTGTGGCGTGCGTGTTCGTTTTTAAATGCCAACTCTACGTTTACGTGCACGAATTCTACTTTTGTTTCCGCCTGAGTGAATAGGTGGAAAGACACGTGTCCTCTCAGGGCGGAGGGTGGGAGTCTGGGACAGGGGTCTCCCGCTTGCCCTTTCATGTGCTTCCGACGTCTGTGGCCCGTTCTGTCAGCGAGTACGTGCGACATCACAGACGAAGTAGCAGAGCCCAGGGCAGTGCGGGCGGGGTGGGTCACAACTAAATAGAAGCCACTGGGTTGAGCCACCGAGCGGTCATTGGTGGTGTCGACAAGAACTGTTTCCTTGGAGTTGTGGGGACAAGACAGATGGACAAAAAGCCCACAAGACGCATGAGTGAGTTCAGGAGTGGACTGCTCCTTCAAGACGTCGGGCAGGAAAGGGGAGGTGGGAGATGAGGATGGGACACGGGGTGGGGGGGATAGGGGGCCAAGACAGGCTTTTTCAGATGGAGGAGACTTGCAGGTGTTGGCCAGGTAAGAGGGTAGAAGAAGGGAGAGATTTAAGATGTGAGGAAGGCACGGGGACGCCCCGGGGAAGGGTGGGGGGTGCTCCTTCCTTAGAGCCCAGAGGGCAGGTGGCCAGGCAGCACCGTGGGACACCAGTGTTGGGCTGGGGGAGTGCTGGATGGTGGGGTTGGGGGTAAGGGCTTTAGAAGCTGGCCCATGCCTAGCAGCTTCAGTGACAGCATGGCCTGTTTGTCCCCCTGCTGGCCTGACTGCACTTTTCGGGCCTTCCACTCTGCTGTGACAGCAGGGACGATGCCTGGTTTATCCCCTCGGCCCTAGCGCCCAGTGGACCTTTAGTTACCGTGTGTTGACTGAATGAATGGATTTTCTTTGTGGAAAAGAGGTGTAGGCGTCAGCTGAGCGTGCAGGGGATGGGGTGGGGGAGAGTGGCTGCTATATTTGGAGCAGCGGCCATGGGGATGGGGGACAGGGTGGGGATGGGGGACAGGACTTCCAAGTGGCTCTGGGAGCTCTGCTGCGCGAGGCCCGGCCGGAGGCAGCGCTGTCAGGCAGCAGGATCGTGAGGCTTTTCCCCCTCAGCACCAGGCAGGGTAGGAGCATGCCGAGAAAGCAGATGGGTGTTTTGTAATGTGAGTTGACCTGCTGTCATTCTCTCAGTGGAGGCCTGGAAGAGCTAATGTAGCTCCCCAAGGCCCTGGCTTCATTCCTAGAGAGTGTTCTTGCCTTGGGTGGGCCTGTCCTTTGTGTTTGTAGCTGCTGTGATCAGAGCAAATTAGTGTGGAAGCCTCAGCCCAAATGTCATCTACAGGGAGGCCGCCTCCTTGCCTCTCCTTCCTCTGGATCCTGGGTAGGGGGTGCTGTGAGGCCCACTAGGAAGCCTGGTCTGGGGGTATAGTAGCTGCCAAGACAGAGCACACACCCTGGGAGGGCGAGAGCCAGGTTGAGCCATCAGGCATCCACCAGCAGGCCTTCGGTAGGATTGCTGGGCCAAGGAGAGCAGCAATGGTGTTAGCCAGGACACAGGGTTCTGCAGGCCTGCAGAAAACCAAAGGCCACGTCACAGCGGGCAGGCTGGGTGAGTCGGAGGATGTAAGGGGGAGCAGGTGGAGGTGGGCAGGGAGTGACCAGAGCAGGTCGCTCAGGATTTGGGGTTAATAATACTGGGGCGTGTGCCCTTTGTTGTGTTTTGTTTTGTTTTTTTTTGTTTTGTTTTTTTGAGGGGGTTAGTTCCCTGGCTGGGAATCGAACCCAGGCCGCAGTGTTGAGAGCACTGAAGCCTTAGCCACTACACCACCAGGGAACCCTGCGTGTGACCTTTCATTCGACGTATTTTGCTTTGCTGAGGGCAGATTTCTCAGAGGAGTGGGTGGTCAAGTTCACCTGTAAATGATAATAATTAATAATTTTATGTTTGCTTTCCTGTGGAACTCTGAAAGGCAGGCAGTAACCAGGCCTTATTATTTCTCATGCCCATGGCACACAGTAAGTGCTCAGTAAATCTTTGTGGCGTGAATGACTAAATGACCTCAGTGTGTCGTCAGGCCAAGAACCTGTATAATCACAATGGTCTGAGAGGTGAGTCCTTCCCCTCCCCTCCAAGAGGGACTTCACGGATGAGAACAAATTCTAAAGGCCCCGTATCCACAAGTTATCAGAAAAATGGACTCTTTTATCCCGAATGAACTCAGCGTATCTGACCTGGAGGCCGAAGACCAGACTCTTGTGACTCCAGGCACCTGTCCAACCGCCATTCTCCCCTGCTTTCCCACAAGACCCCACTTTTGTTCAGATAGCAAAGTGCCCAGCCTGTTATTGTCTGTTGTGTGGGAAATAACCTTAACACTTCCAGGTACCCCCCCCCAGGCAAGCTCTCTGGAGCTCATGAACAGAAGGACTCACAACAGTCAAATCACCCAGCTCAGGGGTTAAGGGAACCCCCTTGGGCCGACGTGGAAGTGTTCGCATTCTCTGTCTCTATCCCTCCCTCCCTCCCTCCCCCATCACCCTTCCCCATTGACAGGGTGGTTATGAGAACCAGAGTTGAGACTGAACAAGGGGCTCAGCCAACAGAAGGTGACTGGAGCCCACACACTCTGAAATAAACACAGGGCAAGTGCCCCTGGGTACAGCTGGAGCTCGAGCATGACTGTACGGACAGGTAGGGGCGAGCACACCAGGGGCCGGGATGGGGTCCTAATGGGGGCCGCAGGGGGCCGATTTGTGGGTGACAGCTCTCCATCTAGAATTAGCACGATCCTTGCCTTATCCCTCGGTGTTTCCACCCCTCTCTATCTACATGGAACACTCTTGTCTGCTGGTACCCTTTTTTATCTATGCTGAACAACCATATGTTTCATGTACTCTATGTCTAGCACATCTTGCAAGTAACAACTTACATCTATACTTCGCACATCTTAGGAATTCTGCCCGTTTTTTTGTTTCTCTTGCCTTCTATGGTAGATTTAAGTATTCTCAACAATAGTGCCCATACACCTTACGTTAGTATGGGCTAACCTTTGGCCATCCTAAAACGTCTGTGTGGTCACGAGACTCATTTCTGGTCAGTGAGACCCTAAGGGAGGTTTTAGGGGGGCATCTAGGAAAGATGGTCTTCCTTAACAAAACACAAGAGTGATGCAAGAAGAAGTCCCTTGTCCCACTTCCTCCCCTCCCATGTCTTCAGCACTGAAATAGTGGTTGGCACATAATAGACACTCAACAAGTCACAGGTTGAATAAGTAAGTGAATGGTCCCACCTTACTATCTGGGACTGACACCTTGCTTTGTCTTCTGCTGAAGCTTCATTTCTAAGCCCAGGTTGGGAAGATGAAAGCAGGGTGCTGAGAATACGTCTTGTGATGATCGTTTAATAATAATAATAATAATAATAATAATAATAATAATAATACTATTAACAGCAACTAACATGTGTGGGAAATTTAGTCTGTGTCAGAAATGGTTCTGAGCATTTTGCAGGTAGTCCTCACAACCACCATATAAGGTGGAAAGGATCACGATCCTCATTTTGCACACGAGAAAACATAGGGTAACTCAACTGAGGTCACTCAGCGGGGCACATGGAGGCCCTGGAATTTGAGTGTAGACAGCTGGAGCTCAGAGTGCACACACTTAGGCACAATGCCGCACTCAGTTTCCTGCTGTAACAACTTACCACGCAGTTTGTGACTTTACAGGACACAAATGTGTTGTCTTACAGCTTAGAGGTCAGCAGTCCAACACGTGGCTCACGTGGCAGTGTTGGCAGGGCTGGGGTCCTCCTGCTGGCTGTAGGGGGCAACACTTTTCCTTGCCTGTGACAGTTGGAGAAGCTGTCTGAATCCCTTTCCTTGTGCCTGTGTCACTCTGATCTCTGCTTCCGTTGTCACACTCCTCTAACACTCCTGACTCCCTCTGATATGGACTCATGCGATAACTTGGGCCCATCTGATACTATGGGATAATTTCTCCACCTCAAGAGCCTTAATTTAATCACAGCTGCAAAATCCCTTTTGCCGTGTAAGGTCACAGGCTTTGGGGATTAGGAAGAGGACATCTCGTGTGTGGGGGTGGGGTGGGGTGTCATTATTCTGACTACCACACCATCCTGCCTGTGCAGGTCCAATACCCTGTATCACACGAGGTCCTGGACCAACAGGGCCCAAGTCCTATCACAGAAGTTCACACCAAGGAATGGAGGAGTGTCCCCTCAAACCCTTGCCTACTTTCTTACAAGCTTCTGGCCTGTTCTCCCCTCTTCCAAGGGCACCTTCCTCACACACCAAACAGGGGAAGAATACTTAGTAAACCAGTAGTATGACCCAAACAGGTGAGTTAGGGGGCCTTGGCTCTTCTTGCTTGTCAGTTCATCTGGGTTGGGTTCTGTACATTAAGCAGCTCCTTAGCTCCATCTGCAGCCCTCAGTCAGCTGGCCCCATCCCTGTGCATGAGTTTTCTTTCTTTGTTCATTTATTTCTACTCCTAGTTCAAGTTAGAGAAATTTCTCTCAGCTCCCTTGAATTTGGTCTTCCAATCTCCCTGGCCTACCCGTTGGTTCCAGGTGAAACTGCCTCTTGGCTGTCTCTTCTCAAATGCAGTGATTTCCCTGGGTTGCGTCCAGCAGGAGCCTTTTCCAGACCTGCTTTGTCTGTCTGAAGGAATTCCCCCCAGAGATATGGTTTTCAGACTTATTTTTAGCTGCAGAAGAACCCTTTGTGGAAATGAAAGCCCAACCTATAAAGCAGATGGAGTGGAGCTGCTTGGGGAGGGGTGGAACCCCACCAGCCCAGCCCCTTCTCTGCCCGGCGCTTCCCAGGCCCCTCTGGGCCCAGCTGGAAAGGCAGGGCCCTGCAGCCCCCTCCCACGGGTCTGGCCTGGTCGGTTAACCGTGTCCTCTCCCGATGGCTTCCTTAGCGCCTTGCCTAGCATGAAGCGTTCTCCCTCATGCTCTGGAAGGTCACATTTTTCCAAAACAGGAAAGCGTTTTAACGGCCTTGTCTCTGCCTAGGGTGTCGCCATGTGGGACTTCCTTTCACCTGCTTGTATCCCACCTGCTCATGGCAGCAGGGATGGCGGCCACGCTGAAATGGGCTGGCCAGCCAGCTGCACATCACCTGGCCTCTCCGTGTCATACAGACTGCAGCTCTCTGGTTACTGGACACTTGACCTACTACACGCCTCCTGTGGGGAGCAGAATTGCTTCTGCCTCGGGGAGGCCCAGGTTTTAATGTACCTGTTTGTGGGGTAGGGTGGGGGCGTGGGCGTGGGCAGAATCTGACAAATCCCGTGTAAAGTTGGGGTCCACCCCTGCCCTCCAGCCCTCCGGCACCCGTGTGGAGTAGGGTTTCTTCCCCAGGGGGCAGCTCTGGACCCCAGGGGTTGTGTCAAGAGCCCCTGTAGACTCAGGCACCAAGACCTGGGAATGTCCCTGTGGCCCGTTGACCGAGGGCAACCTGGACCTCCTGAAACACATGAAGCTTAAATTTTCAGGCCTCTCACTTGCAGGGGTCCCTTCTAAAGTCCTGTTTTATCTCATTCTAAATAAGTAATTACGTCCATACCAAGTCTTGTATTTATAACTGTGTATTCTTTTCTCAAACAAAGACTCCCAAGTTCTATAAGCTCGGGCCCTGCAACACCTGGATGTGTCCCTGGGAACTTTGGCCTCGGGGCTCTCCCCGGGGACTCGGGGAACCATGTGTCAGAGAAACCGCGTCTGAAAAAAAGGCAGAGGTTCTCATCGCCAGGCATTCCTAGTGCTTTGTGTACAGGTGTCAGTGCTGGACCATCCCGGGACTTGGGAACTGCATGCCTGGGACGCACTAGGC